>VZTO01012277.1:1212-29645 GCA_013400615.1 Syrrhaptes paradoxus
AGCAATTTACTGGCCATTATCTTCCCCAAGGTTTGGAACAGGCTGGGTAATTGTTATGGCTCCAAGGATTTCTGGTGACACTGCAAAGGCTCTCGAATCACCACATAATTTAGCAGCCAATTACCACGTAATTGCAGCATTCTTAAACTAGCAAGCCAAAAAGGAAGATTCATATTTTTTTCCCTTGATTTGTTAAATTTAAAATGTTTTTTTCTGATATTCACTGCCATTCATTGTTAATGGTAAAACTTCCTTCAGAATCTAAAAACTGACTATGAAACCAGAGATTGCTGGGATTTTATGATGTCCAAGGAACTGGAATACCAAGCAATTAAATTATATATTGCTTGTAAGACAGAGTTAGATTTCCCAGCTCTTTACCCCCATTGATTGTTAGCCAGGAATGATTATCTCATATTGTACTTAAAGAAGTGTGGCTAAGGGAAAATGTACCCTGTCAGAAAAGCGCTATTACTCATTGCTTACATTTATCTGTTATTACCTCCTTAGTAATTGGCATGGTATGATTTAAATGAAAATTTAAATTTAAGATTTCTCCCAGACAAGGCTACAAGAGGGAGAGAGGAAGAACATTGCAAGACACATATTATGATGCACCATAAATTTAATGAGTGAGAAGTAGAATTTAAAAAAAAAAATGTACAGTGTAAGAAAGCAGTAGGGTTGAATATGGATGAAACTAATCATCCATTTCAAGGCAATGCTTCACAGCTGGACACCCAACTCCTACATGCAACAATAAAAGTTAATTTTTTTTGCCTCACTGATAATAGAGAAAGGCATTAAATCAGAAATGCCAAGCTCCTGCAGTCCCATTAGCTTAGGGAAAAGCTGAGGGTGGTCAGCAAGCATATCACCGTGGTCATGAATTCAGTCCTGCATCCAGATCATGTTTTTAAGCTTCTGATTGTTCCTTTGTGGTTTTCCCCCAAGGCTTATCACGGCCCACATCGGTTGTAACGACGGTAGAGCCTCCCAGAAAGGCCACCTAGACCTGAAAATCCAAGGCTCCCAAGTCCCAGGGAGCTGCCAGACGAGATGGGGACCCCCCCAGCACTGAGAGCATCCCCTACAGCTGCAGATGCTGAGTACCCCACGGTGGTGTGCTGGAGAAAAGAGCTCAGCATGGGTCCGGGCAGGGTCACCACCACAGGGGACGGCTGGATCACGTATGTTGAGTCCTGGCACTGCCTGACACAGGACTCGTTGCAGCTATTTGCCAGCGGGGTTGGGCCACAGGTGGTGGGAGGACACAGGTCATAGCAGGACATGGCTGCAGAATGGAACTAAGTCTGAAACACAGGGAAAGAAGTAAATACATGAAAAAACATTATAATGATGGTCATGTAATTAGGCTGCTAAGATGATGGAGAGTGACAGAAACTAACTAGAGACCATGTGGAGAATGAACTAATGTGTTAGTCTTAGGCTGAAAGGAGACTTCAATGAAACCCAAACTCCTCAGCGCTGCAGAGGACAGCTTGTGGGATGGATCTACCTGCTCTTGATCAGCCTTTCAGAGCTCGTTTCCCACAACCCTCCTCCAGGATGTTTGCAGCCCTACAATAGGTGAGATCCAAGGGACAAGATTTATCATCTCTTGTATGATACGATTAGGAGAAACTTCACCCCACAGAGGGAAGACGAAAAAAATTCCTCAGTTACAGGTTACTAAGGTGCTGCAATGGAGATCTAGTGCCTAAGTATTCATAACATTTTAGAAGGAGAAGATTCAAGTATTTCTGGTCCCAAAGCACTTAGGAATGGAGGAGGATTATTTTAATGGTATCCAGGGATACACTTTCAACATTGTTTAGCACACTTTTGAAAATTTGAGCCCACTTATACTTGTCTATCTATAGAAAAAGCTCCAAGATAGTAAAAAAATCTCTGTATAAATCCTCCACACTTAGTGCTGAGCAAATCCCACAAAGAGATTTGAACATCCTGGAACTGAATGCTCCAATGACACAAATGAAAACTGAGTCTGAGCTCCTGTGCCCAGCAATTGCCACCCTTCAAAGAACAGCCACCCTCCTTTACAGAAAGAGCTACTTGCAGATCTCCCCCCCACACTGATAAAGGGCAAACCCCTTAGACTGCTGTAGACAAAACAGAGCAAAAATAAAATATGACGAACGCAACAATTCAGGACAATTGAAAGTCAGGAAGGAGATTCAGACTTACCCTTTTCACCAAGGAGAATAAAGCAGAAGTGGATGGCAGCAACTCACCCTGTGCTGGCTTTTATACTGTGTCCTAGAGTGCCTGAGGACCTAAGACATACTTTGTGCATCTAGTTGTTTACCAGCCAATTGCTAAAGACTTCTTGTATGCAAAATATGCTCAGCTGATGATTTACTTTTTCCTCACTGTTTGTATTTATTTCTTGTATTTAATTTCCTCACCATAATGTATGCATTCCACTATAGAGGTTTCTTTTATCTTGAAACCTTAGGAGCCCAGTTAATTCCTGGTCAGATCAACTGATTCATCCGAGTTAAAGAAATTATTTTGCATTCTAAGGACATTATATGCAATGCACGTCATCTGGCAGAGATGAAGACATATATTAGGAAAGACGCACGCGAACTCCCCTGTGAAATCCCCCTTCCCTCTTGATGGGGAACAGAGGTTTTGACACACCCCTCTCTGAAAAGGCCAGAAGTTAATTTCTGACTCTGAATTGGATTGTAGGTTTGTCAAATTCCTCTCAGACAGACAGCCACAGAAATTCAGAAAACAATATTGTTACAGAAAGCGCTTTGCAGACATTATTGCACTTTGCCAGTCCCAAAGATACTTAATGGGAAATAAGATTATTTGGGGGAACATATTGTTTCACTTTCTTGACTCAGGAGACAGGATGAAAGAGTATCAGCAATCCAATCTATTCCGTGAAGGAATTTGAGATGCAGATCTTCAATTTGGAAGCGAGTGTCCTTAATCTAAGAAGTCTGCAGTTTTTGCTTTCTTCCTACATCAAACTCCAGGAAAACGATTCAAGTCAGATTGAGGATGCATGTGAATTTTAGGCTAGGCAGAGACACTGGCACTCAATGTCTTGCACAAGCTTAACTACGGGGTCATTAAAGTTTCCAAACAGTTTTATATTTGCCATTAAATTATTCTTTCCCCGTACTATGTCTTTCACTATTATACAAAATTATACTCCAAATTAATGGTAGCTACTTACAGAAGTTTATAATATCCTTGTTCTTTTTTCCTCTTTTGAAAGCAATGTTGTCTTCACTTTGCATGGTCTTAAAGAACATTGCAAAGTGCGACATTTCAATTTCTTTTTCAAAGACATTTTCTAGATTAAAAAGTAACTGCCAACAACACATAAGCAGACTTTAGGGCAGGGACCAGTATTCCAATCTCCCCTCTCCTGATGTTTAAATCACTTAGCTAGAGACATGTAAATTATCTCTGAATTGTGAGTATCTTCATGAAGATCTCCTGGGAAATAAATGCTGATTGTACACTTTTGAAGAACAAAAGTCTTCAAACACATATTTTCATCAATGGCTCAGACATGCAAATAACACATTATCAGACAGTGTGACTGTACGTGACACTATTTGAACACAATCAGTGCCTAAAATTTGTGAGCAGGATTACTAATGCATTTCACAAACTTCTTCACATTATATGGTGTCACGGATTGGAGTCCTTCCATTTTTTACCTAACATACCTTTAAGTATTTGCACAAAATTACATTTAAAAAATCCCATTCCAGTCATCCGTCACTGGATGCCCTTAGGTATGTGATGACACTGCCTGTAGCGTCCCCAACAGTGACACAACTGACTGAAGTTCTCCTGTCCTTTCAGGTTTACCACTCTTTCCCCAATGCACACAAATAAACACACTACTGCGGTATCAAAATATTAAAAATAAACGTGTTCCTCTATAGCAATAACTATCTATCAACGGTAAGAGAAGCATGTGGCTTTGTAAACAATCTCATCAAAAGGTATGGTGATGATAAAAAGAAGTCCTGTCTTGAAGGTGATTCTATGTCGAGTCAGTCTGGCTGGCTCAATCTCCTCATCCCAGGAGCTGAAATGTTTGGGATATTGCTCGTTAGAATATTACGAAGAGTAGTGATCCTAAATCTCAGATTTCCTTGTCTGGGATGAAATTGCACGCTCAGGACTTAAATTAAAAGCTCTTGCTGTGACAGCAGGTGGTACTCCCAGGGGCCAATGTGACCAAAATGCTAAAGAGCTGACAAAATTCCAAACCAAATTGAATTTTGACTCATCCACCTTTTGGGAAGGTGGAGCCGGTAGAATGGAGCCAGGCATATTTAATGGATGCAAACCAGAAAAATGAGAGACACCATGGATTGTGGTTTTCATCCAACGCCAGGAGAAGTCCAGACAATAAACATAAACAGTAAACAAACTACCACCAAAACCAAAAATTAATGCAGGAACTGGTTACTAAATGTCTCAGATCCTCCAGGCAGCCTGAGAAAAAAAAGTGATAAAAGCTCTGGCTCTTCAGAGCCTTCCTGCTTCTTCCCTTATCCCTGGACGCACAGCAGACGCTACAAATCTGGTTTTGGCTTTAAAAAATTTGGTATTAAAATACATCTTCACTGACAGCAGTAGCAAAGACTTAGCGCCCTGCAAAAACAGCTCATGTTCTTTTTTTCTATGGGACCAACTTCTTCCAGCCACTCAGTGATAAATACTAACAGACAGAAGTTTATTAATCAAGAAAGAGAAGTGCTTTTGTTCAGAGCATGCCTACTCTGCCATGCACTGGGTTTTATTCTGCTATTTTATTGTCTACTACTATGTGTTATCACACACATGCTCCCTGATTATGTAGACCCCAGCCTAACTCTGTTTTTTCCAAAGCAAACATAATAACAGCTTGAAAGGAAGCTTCTGAGCTTGTCTCACCTAGAAAAATATTCTGTGTAACACAATAATCTAGCTCATACTCTGCAGCAGTGCCTAAAACACTTTCTGATGAACTACAAAACCAAACAGAGAAACCTCTTAATTTGGAACTGTGCCACACTTATTGCTACAACACATTTTAACCCAAAGACAGCAGTTTGGGACAGGAATGAAGGGGGAAAGCGATATTTGGGAAGTGTTTTTGCTCTTTGATTGAAGAAGTGAGCTGCAAACCAGACATTTCTGTTACAATTTCTGAATGCTTGAAGGAAAGATCCCAACTTTGGAAAGAGTGTGCATGAACAGAGGTTACCTCTGCAGAGAGGTTTGGTGCAGTTGATTAGAAGAAAGCTTAATAGAGAGTCGCAGAAGGGGATTGCAAGAGTAGAAAAATGTACTTTGTCATGAGAAATGTCATTATCTGTCCACCTGACTATTTCAAAGATACCTTCACTGGAGTGCCTCAGCCATGACTCTTTCCAGCCATGTCAATACTGGGCAACTGTAACTTCTCTACTGTATTAGATACACAGCTTGACCTCTATAAGAAAATGCTGTTTTGCCACAACTGCAAATAAATGATGACTTCTCTGGGATGCATCCCCTTTGATCAAGCAATAGCTTCAGTTGAGATGGCAAAAAAAATATATTACAGGTTTAACTCAGACCAACCTTCTGCTGTATTATAATATCAAACTGCTAACTTTCCATTCTCTTCTGTTGTTTATTAAGAAAACCTATCCCTTAAAATCATTATTTCATGGAACTGATGTATCTCCTTTAATTTAGCTCCAGTAATAACTATAGTCAATATAACTTTGTCAACATCTTTCCCAGCTTTAATTACAGTTCAGCATCAGTCTGTACAAACACAGACTCCAAGCAAAAAAATTCAGAGATATCAGGCTGTGAGCCATATGGGCTGACAAGACACTGAATCACCCAGACACATCAGGTAGAGCTCTTCAAACCTTCTTCCTTTAGGGACCAAAGCTCCCAGTCTCTTAATACCACCTTCATTACAACACAGATGACAAAGCTAGAACAAAGCAGTGCCTGATATCATTCGGATCTACTAGACACAACAGAGAGGAATCAGTTTATAAAGACACACCAAGAAAGTGTTAGACCTTAACATCTTTTAATATCTTTCTCCCAGACCAGCAAATTTTAAAGGCTGAGTGCCTTGTGAAAATACCACTTAACATTCTCTTCCTCCCCTCCCAGACTTACCAGGGCCTGGTCTCTGCTGCACCCATCAGAAGCTCTGGGCTGCACTCAAAGGGGATGCACCAACTTGCTGCCTCTCTCCCAGCAGCTCTGCCCTAAGCAAGCTCAGCTGTGCTCATCATCTGTCTCTTCTTTTAAAGGGGTCTTGCTAAGCATCAGAGATAGGATGAAGAAAGCCACAGTCTTACAGGTTGCCTGGGTAATAGCACCTGTATCCTATTAGTGCAGCAAGCTAAGAACAAAGGAGTGGAGGTAGCGCTTCAGAAAAAGGTTTATGTGTATAATTTCTGGTGTTCCCCAGGCTCCTGTAGACTTTCTTGCTGCATCCCTCTGTCCTCTTTTCTGTGTAGGTGCTCTCCTCTATTACACCTACAGAAGGATAAGGAAAAACACTATTCCCCTCTGTAAGTTTTCCCCTGAAATTGGATTATTCCGCTTCTCATTGAAGGGGAGCTAATTCCCCTTCTCAAACAAGCTTATTCCCCCATTCTCATCCTTCTTCAAAGACAACCATCTCAAAACAAACCTTTCTCTTAAAAGAGCACAGTTAAAGGGCCTATTTCCATCTCAATGGCACAGCAAGGAAAGGGTCCTTGAAGTGTAAACAGAAGCAGCTGCTTTAGGTTAAGATTTCCTGCTTATGCAAGAACAGGACTCACACCCATTGCAGGTGAACATCATCTTTAGCCTTTGAGAAATTGTCTCAGGCTTGATTTACTATGTATAGACAAAAGAAAAACTTTCTGCAGCCAAAATCTGATTCATTCTCCTTTGGCTATGGGCATGAAGTTATTTGCACAGTTGTCTTTGGAACTGGTGACTTGCACAGGGACCTATTTCACCACAGACAAGCTGGAAAAGGGGCTGGGAGAAGAAAGAAGCACAGGCAGACTCAGAGTATGATGCAACACAAATTTAATGAGGCTGAGGAATGGAAGGAAGCAATGTAAAGTGTAAGGAATACAATTCCATGGTCCACTAAGGACAGTACCCACGCATCCCTCTCACAATGACACACTCAGCAAAATGACATCTTCCTTCTTCATTGTTTAAGCAGACTGTACTAATTCAGCCATGCAGAATTTCTAATAATTACATGTTTTACCTAGTCATTGTCAAATACAAAAAAAAGCACAAGAGGACAAGACATTTGATCAGAAATACAAAGTAAAGCATAACAAAAGTAAGACAAGCAAAGGCCTGATTTTAGGAGATGTCAAGCTCCCACAGCTCCGTTAACTTCAGATTGTGGGCATCTAACATCACATCTGAAAACCATAGCCATGAGCTCAGTCCTGTGTCGGGTCGTGCTTCAGCGTTCCTGGTCATTTCTTCCTGCTTGCTCCTCACGCTTTAGCACGGCCCACAGAAACCACTGCGGTAGGTGTTGTAGCGACGGTAGGGCCGGCTGTACCCGCTGCCCAAGCCTGGATAGCCAAAGCTCCCAAATCCCAAGGAGCTGCCGGAGTTGATGGGGACACCTCCAGCACTGAGAGCGGTCCCGACAGCCGCAGATGCTGAGGATCCCACAGTGGTGTTCTGGGGGAAGGAGCTGAGGATGGGTCCAGGCAGGGTGACCACCACAGGGGAGGGCTGGATCACCACTGTGGAGTCCTGGCACTGCCTGACACAGGGCTCATTGCAGCTGTTGGCCAGAGGGGTTGGACCACATGGGGTGGGAGGACACAGGTCGTAGCAAGACATGTCTCTGGAGTGGAGGGAAAGCTGAAACATGAAGAAAGAAAGAAATGCAATACAATAATTTAAATAAACCTCTATTTGTATAGCTGAAACTCACTGATATAACAAACTAACAGGAGATCGCATGGGGAACAAGATTGTATTTTTCCCCAGTTTCAGAGGAAGTACTTTGAAAACTGACCTGAGCTTGCATTGTCTTTAAAAAGGCTGCTAGGGAAGGTAGCACTGGTTCATCTCAGTCACTAACATACCTTGAAGTCTCCGTGGTTAGCCAACTCACCCAGGAACCAGGGTACACACTGGTTCCAAAAGCCTCTTCGTTGACAGTGCAGAGTGCCCTAACCACATGGCCATAACCCTACCCTGGGAAAAGGCACTTTCCACACTTCCCCTGGCAGTTGTGGCTGCACAGCGGAAAACTATTAGGGCTCTGCGTGTCCTAGAGAAAAGGAGGTTGCCTCTGTAGCGTTCAAATGAAGGTGCTGTGCTGGAAGGGGTAAGGCTCATCTTCTTATTCCTGATCCAATGTTTGCCTCTTTGCTAAACAGTCAATGATGGCAAACATCCTACCTAATGCTAATACAGAAATAACCTTTCCCATTTCATTCCTATTGCTTCCCATCATGCACGTTCCATCTGGGAAGTCCCTTCTCCCACTTTTGGAAAGTGGAAAATAGAAGCTTAAGCAATAAGAAACAGAAATCAGGAACACTTCTATTTTTGTGTATTGTTATTGCTGTTAAAATCAGCAGCAGATCTCAGAAGCTACAGTGCAAATCTGTTCACAGTTGTTTGGAAAATGGAGAAACAACTGGTTAAAGGTCACTCACTGACTGCAGAAGAACTATGAATTGAGTTTCAAAGGCTGGGCTGATGATTGTTTTCTACATGGAGAGCTGATGACCCAGGTCTGCCAGTATTGGCCGGCATTCTGATGTTCTGGCCTTAGCTGAATTTTCCACAGACCAGCACAATACTCTGAACAGACCCAAGTCACTGCAGATGTTTTATGTTCAGCTGCAGGACCTAAAAACTTGTTCGGATCCCAAAGCTGAACAAATAGACCTAACTGGCTAACTTGTGTTTAATTACTCCATGCAGTGATTTTTATAACTGACCACTAACAGAAAACTTCCTCTTTCATATGAAAACCTCTTCTTCCTCCAGAAAAAAAAGCTGAATGTACCACAGCATTAATGAGGAAAAGCTACAAAATTGTCAAGGCAATAGTTCAACATATAAAGAGAATAAGTGTGTTCAGACTTACCTTATTCACCAAGGCAGAGAAGGCAAGAGAAATGGATGGAAGAGCCTTGAGCTGCTCAGGTTTTTATACTGCGTCCCAAGTTGCCCAACAACTTGGGACACGCTTTGTGCATTAGTTTATTTATGAGCAACTACTGATTACATGGGTTTTTGCCTCAGTATTTGTGTGTATTTACTGCTTCACTTCCTTATCTTGTGGCATGTATATCTGACCACAAGTTTCTTTCATCTTAAAATATTCTGGGCTGAGTTAATTTCTGGGAACACTAGAATGATTAATTCAGAAGAATGTATTCTGCCTTCAAAACCCTTTTGGATCTGCCTAGTGTCATTAAAGGAGATTAAGCATAATTTACATAATACAGTCCCTTGTACCCTCCTTTTCAAGGTAAACACTATTCCAAATCATGAAGAAATTCAGCTTTTGGAAGACAACCCATGAGCACCTGCAGTCTGAGTATTCAAGCTGCTTTTAGGGAAAAAAGAAGAGAGACTGAGGTTTTCAGAAAATGGCCAGGAATACACAAATTTCCACCCAACTCCAGCACCAAAATGAGAGAAGTACAAACACTGTTAAAAGGGAAGGGCACTGAAAAACCCTTTGAAAATTGGGAGGAACTGGAAAGAGTTATGGCTGTGTATAAAGGCTGAGATAGCTAGAAGAACACTTAAGATGTTGCTTCTTTGACATGGAAGAAGAAACAAAAAAAAGGAAAGAAAAATATGAGCAGTCCAGTCTAACAGATAATATCAATTGATGGCACTTCTGTGTAAGAGTCTGAAGCACATATCTTATTAATACAGGATCTTTGGGCCTGATCTCTTAGGAGTTTTTTATCTAAAGAATCCACAAACGCACTTTTATTCTTATCTCATACCTCAAAACATCAGCAACTGGTTTTGGGTTAACTTCCACACGCATAAATATGTGGTGCTTGGTGATATTTGTTCTCAAGGAAGAGTTCTGCAAAAGATCTGTGAAAGTTTTGTACAACTCAGCTGTGGAGGCAGAAATCGTCACATACAAGAATTCTTCCTCTCCTATTTCAGCATCCATTTCTCCAGCTGCCCCTGCAGGGTACAGATGTGTTACGGACCAATGGTAGCCAGCAGGAGAAATGGCAAAAGTATGTAAAATGTCAGTAATTTCTCCACTTGCAGTCAATTTTTTGACTGTAAAAAGATATTGAGTGTCTTCTATAGGGGGGGCTTGCAGGACAAAGAGCAAAGGGGTCAAATGCATAAGCAACCCTAGACGCAGAGATTAGTACCGAGGTTTTTGCTGTCCTAGCACTTTAGCTACTGAGACATGTAAATCGTCTCTAAATTAGGAGTGTCTTTGTGAAGATCCTCTGGGAACAGAAACTTGTTTGGCTTGGTCATAGGTTCTAGAGAACTTCAAAGTTTATCAGAAGCTTTTATTAAAGTGCTAAGCATGCAAAATATCATATTATGTGCAAATTTAAGATACATGACCCATATTTGAGTTCTCATATCACTTCTGTAATAATATATTATTAAGATTCGGGAGTGCAGGTCGGTCATTGACTTCTAAAATGTATGTCATTGTTCCTGGCTGCAGGAATCACAGCTATTTTATTTTTTAATTAAAAAATAGCTCAAGCCTTGGTTTAATCCACCTCATATTTCAAGGAGATTCTCAAATAAACTGCCCTAGCCATTTTTAGCTTCACCAACCCAGTCCATTCCTCAGTACTTCTTCATATTCTAAAGGATTAACAGGCTTAAAAAAAAAAAATCTTTTATAGCAGCTGGTATCTAGCAGCTATTTAAGGAATCAATTTGCATAACAGTATCCATTGATTATTTTCATTTTTTTTAATTATTTTTGCTCCATCGAAGCTCTGCTTCCAAAACATGAAGTACTTTTAAAATCAAACTATGAGTTTAAAAAAAAAATCTAGCAACATTTTCAGAGATGTCTGCAGGCTTCCTTAAAACTAATTACAATAATTATTGTTCTAACCCCAGACATTTATTGTACAGTCAGAATGACTTAATGGTCTGATCTTTGAGATGAATAGAAGTGAGTGAATCAGAAGTTCACAGCTTTTTTTTGTATAATCAAGGGCAGACCTATATATTCAGATTATAATTAGAATTTTTGCATAATGTGAGAACATCCTCCTGAGACACCTGTGAGTGACTAAATGTCTGAAAAAACTTCTTAATCAAAACAGAACAGGAAGCTTACTCACAACAATCCCCACAGAATGGCTCCAGACACAAAAACACCCCCAAAATCCATCCACAGAGAGAGACACACAGAAAATGGAAGTTTCCCTGGCAAGAAGAGTGCCATCTGCAATAAATTCTGAATTGTAATTAATTAGCTCATTTTAAAGAAACAGATGCCTCAGAGGCTTTGAGCTGTAAAAGTTCTTGCAACTCAGAGCCCTCCCACATCATCCCCTTCTCCCACCATTCACAACATCTCTGAGTGTGTGGTTGTTATGCTGGAATTCACCAGGGAACAATAGAAGAAAACAACAACAAAAATTAATTTACACTGGAGGGAAGAAATTATTTACTTACCAGAACCTCTGCAAAACACCACACCCACAATGGGTGGGCTTTGGTTAGTTTTCAAACATGTTGGAATGATTTTTCAAATGCATGTTTTAATTATATTCCAAATTGTAAGAGTGCAATTAGTATTTCTCTACCCATGGCCCTGTGTGTCAGACCCACTCTCCTTGCAGCATGATGTCTTGGTGCCACCAAGGCTGACAAAAATGTTCTTGTAATCCATTATCTCAGAGCAAGGGGTTTCCTATAATCATTGGTAGAAACCCTTTTCACAAGGCATCTTTTCTTTCTGCCAAGGGTTACATGAGATATCACTCACATGCATTTTTCTGCAACTACATGCCAGGTCCCTGATTTTACATTTACTTACATTAGTCATATAGGAAGGAAAAGATCACAGCCTACTTCTTTGGATCTGGAGACCCAGGACTAACACACATTCATTTAAAACCTTTCCATTCAGAAGAGAAAGGTTTTCAGGCTCAAAATAAACTTTGAAATTACAGACTTTTGCATGGGGTGAAAATTCAGCCTGAAATTTAACTCCGCAGATGCCTGGAACTGGTGAGTGTGCACAAGTACCTCTGCCAAACCCAATTATTTCAGCACCAGCCCATGAAGATCCACAGAGGCACCAGAATCTCAGGTTACAACACGAGTCACAAATCTACATTTAAGATGGGTTGGCATTAATCACAGAAAAAAAACAAAAAAAAAACACCAAAAAAAACCTCAAGGCAGTTTGCAGGGGGAACAGGACAGCATTCCCCTCCAAACTCCCCAGGGTCTTTTCTCTCTGGAGTTCCACCTTGTTCACACTGTGGCCACCAGAAACTCTTCCTGATGAACAAGAGGAATTTTCTAACAAGTAGTTTAAGCTCATGGTTTTGCCCCTGTGATTAAAGCCAGAGTTGGGGAAGGAAATGTAGCAAATCCATAACACCTGCAGACAAAGTATCTACATTGTATCTANTCATTAATCACAGAAAAAAAAAAAAAAAAAACACAAACCAAAAAAAAACCTCAAGGCAGTCTCCCGGGGGAACAGGACAGCATTCCCCTCCTAACTCCCCAGGGTCTTTTCTCTCTGGAGTTCCACCTTGTTCACACTGTGGCCACCAGAAACTCTTCCTGATTAACAAGAGGAATTTTCTAACAAGTAGTTTAAGCTCATGGTTTTGCCCCTGTGATTAAAGCCAGAGTTGGGGAAGGAAATGTAGCAAATCCATAACACCTGCAGACAAAGTATCTACATTGTATCTAGTATCTGCTTTGCTACATGTATCTAATTTATTTCCGCGAGCAGCCTCTATGTTGTTACAAAGTATCTATCGTGTCTATACAATGTTCCCAAAGCTTCCTGACTGCAAAATGATTTCTCAGCCGGGGAGCAGGAGGGAATTTTGCAAAAGCGGAGGTGCTAAAAGTTTTTCAAACAAACACTAGGAGACCAGCATTCGGATGCAGCATAACTTTAATGAGAACAAAAAGTGGAATACAAAAGCACAAATTATATATTTCTAGGATTCAGTAAGACAACAGCTACTATGTCTTTTCATCCCAGGTTTCTTTTCTCAGTGCTGCTGTGAACAGAGGCAATAAAGTCACATCTACAGCAACAGGGAAAAAAAAATATGTTTCATAGAAAGTATAAAGTATTTAAAGAATAAGACAAGCAAAGGCCTGATTTTAGGAGATGTCAAGCTCCCACAACTCCATTAACTTCAGGTGGTGTTGCAAGTATCTCACATCACTTCTGAAAACCACAGCCATGAGCTCAGACCTCCATCGGGTTCATCCTGGTCATTTCTTCCTGCTTGCTCCTCACGCTTTATCACGGCTCATTAAAGCCACTGCTGTAGGTGCTGTAGCGATGGTAGGGCCGGCCGTACCCGCTGCCAAAGCTCCCAAATCCCAAGGAGCTGCCAGAGTTGATGGGCACTCCCTCGGCATTGAGGGTGCTGCCCACAGCAGCGGAGGTGGAGGATCCCACAGCGGTGCTCTGGGGGAAGGAGCTGAGGATGGGTCCGGGCAGGGTGACCACCACGGGAGGGGGCTGGATCACATATGTTGAGTCCTGGCACTGCCTGACACAGGGCTCATTGCAGCTATTTGCCAGCGGGGTTGGGCCACAGGGGGTGGGAGGACACAGGTCGTTGCAAGACATGTCTGTAGGGTAGAGGGAAATCTGAAATACAGGGAAGAAATTAAATGCCATACAAAAGCTGCATTAAGTTTATAAAAGTCAGGTAAGAGCATAATATACGTGAAAGTGCCTAGAGAAGGTGGTTGCAGAGGTAATAATTTATTAGACAAAAATGCACAACAGGCAGTCTGAAAATAGCATAGAGGCTTTTTTTTTTTTTTTTTTTTTNTTTTTTTTCTCTCTCTCTTCCCTAAGGGTGCTGGAGGATGTTTGCTCTGTGACTGACCTCTGAACTGTGGTGCCACCCACGATAAAGTTTGCCCTAACCTTTACCACAAAGGCATTTCCCATTCTTGGGTAGTTTGTATTTGCACGGACTCTCCGGGGAAGGTGCAATTTTTGACTGTGCCAGGAGATGGATAACAGCACCTGGAGTTCTCATCAGCCCCAGAAAGTGGTTCTGAGCCGAGTGTTGGTACATAACTGTGTTTAGTGCCTTAGTGCTAGAACTTAGTTGCTAATAGCCCAGCCAGCAGCATCTGCAGAACTACAGAAAAATGTTTGAGAAACATTCTTTGCTCCCAAATGTCATATGACCAGAACAGGCAAACCTGGAGTGCAAAGAAGAATTATTTTCCCAATCAGAAGTTTCTGACTTGATTTAAATTCAATGTATTTGAGTCTGCTGGAATCCCTGCTCTTCTGCCTGGGGAAAACAGGACTTGGGGATAGATTCTGGAACTCAGCACAGTTGTTTGTTGTTTGTTTTTTTTTTTTCTTGCTAGTCCCAGTTACTTAAAAATAGACTGTATTTCCAACCAGGTTATTGGTTAGCTACACCCTTAGCCTTGGTTTCTAAAATGGAGCATGAAGCTGCTTGTTTTGAGAAACAATGTTGTCAGTATCCTCTAAGTCCTGTCTCGTTATGCTCTGCTTCACAAGTAAATAAAGCCTTTCTTTATGATAGAAGTAGGGCTTTCAAATCTTCTTTCCCAAAAGGAAAAAAGGTAGCAATATTTATAAAGAACTAGAAATAGCAAAATAAAAAAAAAATTAAAAAAAGCAGTCATCAAAGTAAGAGTTTAGCATTTAAAAAGACACTGGGTAGATTCAGACTCACCTGTTCACCTGGGCAAATAAGGCAAGAGAAGTGGATGGAAGAGCCTTGTGTTGTATAGGCTTTTATACCATTTTCCAGACTGCCTGCAGACCAGAGACATATATTATACATGAAATTATCTAAATAAGCCGTACTTTTGCATGCAAAATCCACCGAACTGATCAAACCTAATTTTTTTTCCTTTCAAAACTTCTTTTAGTATTGCATCCATTTTTTTCCCCTCCCCTTATTACATTCACATTCCAGTGTAGACAAAGCTTTCATCTTCACCAGTGTGCACACACTTAATTGCTTGGAAGACTGTGGTGACTCGTTTGAATTAGAGCAGTAATTATGTTGCCTCCTAAGGCCAGTGTACATTTTCTCTTTCGTTTTAGTCATTAAGACACTGTTTAAGGGGAGTGTATGTGATGCATCGACCTTATTCAAGACTTCACTCCTTTAGGTGAATAATCGTTTAGCTCCGAGGGGGGAGCCTGGGTTCAATTCACAAATATTTCCATTTCAAGGACTCAGCCTCATCACAATAACAGGTATTCCCAAATTTTGCACTTCTGCACTATTTCAATCCCACAAAAACATACAGCTGAGAAGAGCATCAAAATTCCGAGAGTATTCCAAAAGGCTACAGAAGATTAAGACCAGGGAGAACTGTTGACCAAAGACAATAAAACACATTCGAGAACTGCTTGGGCTAACCCAGTTTTCCCAGTTTGTGTGAATACAGCTGATGCAAACACATACAAGACTGCGTTTCTTTACCCAATTGTAAATTTCAACTTCATTTCCCATGCCAAAGTCAAACAATCACACTTCCAATTAAAGAACTTGATTATTTGATCTAATTACTTTATAGCATTTATTAACTGCCTCTAATTCTTTACACAATTTCTGTGCAGGCTCTCATCTGACGAATCACCATTATTCCTACCTGAAATCCCAGTAAGTCAGCAGGATGTGCAGCAATTTTCACATTAAATTAAGTATGAATGTTCAGGCTGAAGATTGTTTTCAAGTTTTGGTTCTGAGACGCAGTTCTCTGCCTGAACCAAACTGCAGCATCAATAGAAGTTACACCCAGCAGTTCTCCATTACATTTATCATCACATGATTAGTTTCACCTCTGCAGCCTGCAGTTGCCTGTCCTGGCTGTCCTCCAACCTGCTGGAAATACCTGCATGGATGGAAAATATGCAAAAAAACAGGGATCCGGTCTCTCCTCTTAACACCATGGTCCCTCAGCAAGAGATACGAATTAACTCTAAATGAGGAGCATCTTTGTACATAGGTTGGTCTTGGTCTTCAGGAAAATAAAAGGCTTCAAAGTTCAGAACACTAACTAATGGCTCAAATATGCAAAGTTTTATGCTACCTAATGTTGAAGGTACGTGACAAGATCTCAGCACTCGCATCACCTGGCTAATAACCTCATTTCAAAGTGTGTGAGTCAAGATCATTCAAACAACTTCACAAACTAGTTCAAGGTAAACACCTTCAGAAACTTTAATTATTTTATTAAAATTTTTTCATAATGGATTTTAAAAAATAAAGCCAAATCATCATCTTCTGTAAAATCCTATAACTCTACAAATGTTAATGACTCTCTAAAAGAAAATCCTCCTCTTTTCCTACAAAAGAAGGAGAGAGTATTTTTCTTCCCTTTCCTCAAATTCTCTACTATCTGACATCCTACCTGTAGTCTTTTTGTACATTTTAAAAAAATTATTTCCTTTTAGTAGGCGAAAGCTGTCATTTACCTGGAAACTTCAGTTCCCTTCTGTCTGCAAAATGAGATATCCAAAGAATGCTAACTTTTCCTCATTCTTCCCTCCAGGGACACAAAGAGTTTTTCTTGGAGGGTATATAATATTTTAGAAACAGACTCATTAACAGCCTGGAAATGTTTTTGTTGATATTCTGCCAGTTTAGTCTAATTAGCATGTATAGTTCATTCAAAAGGTTGAGAGCCTTTGGACCTTGCTTTTTGGGATTGCTAAAGCTGGTGAACCAGGACATGACAGCTCTCGTTTATGGATCAGTAATGGAGTTTCACATTCCACACGCTCCAGTAAAACTCTTTGTGTAACACCAGAGTGCTCCCATGACAGGCTGGTGGACTACCAAATTGCCAAAGAGCTGACAAATTGCTTACATTAATTGAAATTTGTAACATCTTTATGTTGACTTCAGAGGCTTGGGTGTAATAGTACAAGGTGTTCAGAAGATCCACAGGTCTCTGAGATGAAAGCAGCTTTGAGGAAGGCTTTTCATTTGACGCCAGGATGAGACTAGACTGGTACATAAACCATAAGCAATTTACTGGGAACAATTTAACTATTGGGGACAATTTGACCAGCTGCAACTGAATTTATGTAACTGAAATTATTTTAATGCCTTCAACGTTCCCAACATGAGAATCTCTTCATTTTTTCCCCAAAATCTATGGTTTTAGTAGCTTCAGTGGCTGTTGCAAATCTGGTTTAAACCTCAGGTCCTTACTTTTAGGAAAAACAATTCACTTGTGAGGATTTCTAAAGATTTTAATGTTTACAAGTATCCTATATTTATTTTATGTTAGCCTGCTTCATTCCTTGACACATGCTTTTTGTTGGAATGCTGTAGGGCTGCAGCCAGGACAGTAAAGACAGCCAGGCTTTTATAAGGAGCCCTAAAATACACAGGACTTACACTGTAAATAGCAAATAAATAGCCCAGTGCGTAGAGTTCAGCTCTGTCACAAGAGGAGGAAAGAAAAAATAACAGAAGACTGGAGATATGATAAAAGCATGACTTTAATAATGCCAAAGAGTGAATTAAAATACTGGAAAGCAACAGGTTTCAGTATGGGAAGAATGGCACATCGCAGGGTGATGTATTCCACAGACAGCTCTTCTTTCAGTGTAGCACCAGACCTTGACAACTAAGTCTCATCTGCTGCCTAAATTGTAAGTTTTACAGCAGGCAGCATAAAATACAGTGATGTGCAGTAGAACTACATACTTGATTAGAAATATAAAGAAGTATAACAAGAGTAGGGGCCTCATTTTAGGGAATGACTAACTCCCACAGCTCTAATAACTTCACACGGAGTTGTGGGTATCTAACGTCACATCTGAAAACCATAGCCATGAGCTCAGTCCTGAGTTGGGTTCAACATTCCTGGTCATTTCTTCCTGCTTGCTCGTCACGTTTTAGCACGGCCCACAGAAACCACTGCGGTAGGTGTTGTAGCGACGGTAGGGCCGGCTGTACCCGCTGCCCAAGCCTGGATAGCCAAAGCTCCCAAATCCCAAGGAGCTGCCGGAGTTGATGGGCACTCCCTCAGTACTGAGGATGTTCCCGATGGCTGCAGATGCTGAGGATCCTACAGTAGTGTTCTGGGGGAAGGAGCTGAGGATGGGTCCAGGCAGGGTGACCACCACAGGGGAGGGCTGGATCACCACTGTGGAGTCCTGGCACTGCCTGACACAGGTCTCGTTGCAGCTGTTCACCAGTGGGGTTGGGCTGCAGGAGGTAGGACACCGCTCGTAGCAGGACATGTCTGTGGGATGGAGGTAAGGCTGAAATACAGGACCAGACAAGAATGTGATGCAGGAGTTGCACTTACATTTACTCAGGTCAGGTATCAGGGCAACAGGAGCTTTCCAGGGGTCCTTTTAGAAGTTGAGAGGGGAGAAAATTGAGATGGAAAACAAATTCTTAAAAGTGCTACAAGAAAGTGGAGGCTGAAATAATCCTCTCTCAGTTGTTGGTGACCCAGTGAATAGCTGGCAGCAGAACAAAAGGACACATACCTGTATCATTATTTTAATTTTAGCATTTTGATTGGCTGTTTGTCTGGAAAAACACTACTGAGATTGAGCTCCAAGTATTCAGAGCATTGTAAAAGCAGTAATTATGAGTAATCCCTAGCCACAAATGTACTTATGGATAGAGTTCTGCAGACAGCTGGGAAAATAAAATTAAGAATTATTTTCCAGGTTCCTACTTCACCTACAAAAAGGTACAAGTCTGAATATAGTGAAGCATACTTGAAGCTCAGGTCTTTGGAAATCTTTCCCAGACAACTTGTCTATAGACTTGCCGTCCATGAGAGAGCCAGCAGTTCCCTCCAGACTCCCTGTGTCTGGTTCCAACACACCAATAAACACAAAGTTTGCTGTTTCCCATGCCCATCTCAGTCTGTTGGGTGTTCAGCCCGCCTCTGTTTTTGCCTTGTCCTCACAGAGACTGAAATAATTTTTCTAAACTTGCAGGAGATGTCACCCTGTAGCATGATTTCAGAACACCAAGCAGAACTTTTTGATGACGATTATGGTATTGAAGCCCATATTGATTACTACAGCAGAAGAAGGTTGAGGGTATGTAATTAGAGCCAATATCCTTGCTGAACTCAGTATGATTATTCCTTCTAATCTCAGTATGCAGCTTCATTTTGTCTTCATTTAGAAAGTGCTATTAGAGCTCAAAACTTGTGGTTCAACATAATTGATTCTTAAACCCCACAAACCTCTGCTTTAAACCTTCCTAGTTTCCTTGCTCTCCAGCTGTTTCTTGTAGTACCTGGTTCGTTTTACCCTCTTGTTTCCCACTGTGCCCAGTAACAGATTCATCATAACAGAAACGGGAACAACGAAGAAGCCTCCCATGGAATAAACAGCAAAGAAAGATTTTTCTGGATGCCATTTCTGAAGATAAATACATCCACATCCCTTATGAACACCCTCAACCCAACTGAATTTTCAAGCATTACAGATGACAAATAAGGCCCTTAAAGAAACAAAATGCACTTTGCTACTTGAAAGATGACTGAGAATGGTTTGACTTGGAAGGGACCTTTAAAAATCACCTAGCTCCAACCCCCTTGCTCAGGTATTCTACCCATTCAGTTTCTTCATCATTATTATTGAAAGTCACTGAGCATTTTTGAAAGCCCACATTTGAAAACATTTATAACACCATTTCAAGGATCTATATAGCCACATCAGGACTTCAGAAATACCTGTAATTCTAACAGCAAAAAGCAACTTTTAAAAGAGAAAAAGTCTTCCCCCCAACCAATTCAGCAACTAGCAGAATACTGTGGAGAAAAAAAAAGAGCAGCAATCAAATTATTATGAAGGCAAGAATACAGCGAATAGAAAAAGAGAAGTAGATTCGAACTAACCTTGTCCAGAAAAGAGGAAAAACTAAGAGAAGTGGTAGGAAGGACCTTGAGTTGAGTTAGCTTTTATACTGCATCTTGGATGGCCTGAGGACCACAGACATCCTTTGTGCATAAAATTATTTACCAGCGAGTATGTCCTGAATGCAAAATGCTTCCAACTGATTAAATGGCTTTTCCTTACTCTTTATTACTTTAATTTCCTTATCTTCTGACATATATATTCTGTCATATATATTTCTCTCATCTTCTGGTATTATGGACCAAATTTATTCCATTGCCATCTTCCAGTCACAACAAAATTTATGCTCCAGTGTATTTTCACTTTAGTCATAAAGAAAAATATCAAGAAGGATTTGCGCAACACATAATTCCTCTTTCAAAAGTGTTCTTTTATTAAGAATATGAGTGTAAATCCTTAATAAATTCTGGTCTCCACCAATGTTTACAAAGCTCTGACTCCAGCCAAGCATAAGAACAGTCTAGACTGAACTTCTGTGTTTTGTGAAGGCCCTGCAAAAAGGCACAAATACACACATCACTGGATCCAAGGAGAAAGAATCAGAGCCCTGTGTAAAATTCAGAGAAAAATACAATTCTACTGTACACTTCCCTAACACAGTTTGAGACACAGCTGCTGGCACACACAGACATTTAAACCTGATTTATCAATTCTTCTACGAAGGGAACCTCTAACTTACTCCAGTGCCACCTCAGGCAAAAAATATGAATAGCACTTCACAAGCCATCTTGAGGACACATACGAATGCGAAACTATTTTGAGACATTATCCTTGCACAAGCTTAACTGTGGGGGTATTGGTGGAAAAAACCACACAGGGACCTGTTTGCTGTTATATTTTTTCCCCTGCTACAGACAGCAGTACAAGTTATTACAGATATCCGGGAAATAAAAGTTGTCTTGGGTTCCCAAAGTCCTTCACAATTTTCATTAACAGTGTGTGTATTCACAGAATGAAGTTATCAAACTGTTTGCGATACATGAAGAGGTTTCAACACCCTCATCATCTGCCCAATGGGAAACAGAAATTTGAAACCTCTGAACCAAGCTCATTCTTAGCCAACTGTAAGCCCACACATAGGTTTATACCTTCACGAAGTGAAGCCATTTGTATTTTAACAACCTCTATGAAAACCAGTCAAAAAGGTCTCCTGAGCTGTCTCCTGACCATGGCTCAACCACAGGCTGCTCTAATTCGCTCAAAGAACTCATTCAAGAGGCTTGAAACTCTCCTTGGAGATCTCAGAGATTTTTTTTCAAAGATAGTGAACAAAGTTAACTGACAATTGTTTTTAAGTGGGTCGGGCACAGAATTACACACAAAAAAGCTTTAGTAAATCTCTTTAATATGATCTTAGATCGTGCTCCCGAGACACTCACAAGCTAACAAATTGCTGAGGAGCTGAAAAAAGTCTTTATTAGACTGGGCTTGGAATAATTTCATGTTGACACTAATAACATCAGTATGAAACTACCAGAAATTAAAAGTACTCATAAATTGTGAAGATTAAAGACTTTTTAAGGGGTAGACTTGAAAACAAAGAAAACAATTTTATTATCAAGAAAAGGTTCCACCTGCAAAAATGTATGTGGGAACTAATTCATTCAAAAAAAGGATGCTTCAATAGTCTCATAAATTTGTAAACATCCATATGCATAATTATTGTACCCATTTCTCCAGTCTTAACATACAAAGCGTTCAAACGACATGGCTTTCAAATTGATGTTCACCTTCTTCAAGAACTCTCTAATGATACATTTAGTAAAGGCTTCAGCATCCTGCACAAACACTGCGTGATGCCACGTTGTCTGAAGATGGCTAGTTCCAGGACACCGCATTCTTTTTTCTTTTAAATCAGCAAGCACAGACTTAGAGGCTGAGAGTAGCCCTCCAAGATTTTTTGTTCACAACAAGCACCACGAATGTACCTTTCAGGACATGCTGTTGTTGGACACAGGCCCCTTAACCAGACACTTCATTCTCCTGAAATTAATTTCTGCACACTTTATGCTATGTGTCCATTTGCATCATAGAAAGACGCCTTCCTGCCACCAAGAATGAAGCCATTCTTTGATATACATCAGAGTGCAATCAGCGATTCCTCACAGATCTGAGTGAATAACTAATTACTTCAATCATACTGCTTCTGTCAACAAGGCACTACATACATTCCACTCCCTTCAATTTTTTTATTTTTTTTTGGAAAACCTATTCATGGAAACCAATTTTTAAATAGACTCCACTCAGTCTGTACCTATTGATTTACCATCTTTCATACTTTGTTTTTGCTGCCTCAATCTATGGCCAAGAAGGGGACATATCCACCTTGTCTCTGAACTTTTTTTCCCCCTATGTTGTTAGTAATTCTTAAGGAAACTTGGAACACAAGCATAAAGCATTTGAAAAAATAAACCTGCCCCTTTTCCCCTGCTGTGTGGACATTTGGGCTGGTTGCAGCACTAAACCTGAGTGCCAGGTGTCTTCCCTCTGGTTCCTCCACTATTTCTATCTCAGCACCAGGATACTTTATGTTTCAAAAATATTTTAGTGGGCTGTAAAGGAGAACCTGCACAAGGTATAGAGTCATCAGAAATTACATAATTCTCATTCTTATTGCTTTACTGCTCTATTTCCTGCCAGACCCCACACAGCTCCAGTGGGAGAATAAGAAGAGTTGAAACAATAAAAACTTGGATAAATTACCCTTGTCTCTAGATACATAAATTTTGGGAATTCTTTACGATTCTTTGATGTCTCTTAGTTGCACACGTTGTGTTGAATTTTAATACCTTTGAGAAAATTTCTAGATGATGAGGAACAGGATTAAAACCAAATTGTTCTTGAGGGAAATACCTACGGCCATTTGTCTAGTTCTTCACTCATGTAATTTTTCCACTATAATAAGAGTTGTTGAGTGGATTAGCTAAGGAGTAAGATTTATTTTGTTTAAGGCTTGAGAGAGAGGACATAAAAACCCATCATAAAAATTTATTAATGATACAATCCTATAAAGAGTCTTATTACCCTGATGAGGTTTGAACACTCACTTCACCTTTGAAGCCTTGAGTCAAGATCCCTCAAAGCATGTCATGGTTAAACTTTCGCAGCCTGGTAGTATTTGATCAACACAAAAATAGAGACCCAAATACTGCTTCTGAAAAATCTTACTATGCACTTAAATTCTCAAAGAAGTCAAATAAGCAATAAGATCACAAAGCTATCAATCTGAAATATTATAATTGTACTTTCAGACATAGATGTGGAAAAAAATTTAGAAAAAACCTAGCAAGAGTAATGAATTTTGGAAAAAATTTTATGCTCCACAAGAGCATAAAAAACAACAGAATTATTTTTATCAGGTTGATTGTGATGACTACTCAGTTTACATTTTCCACTGAGAAGGTACTCTGCATAGATCTTCCATATACTAACACATTCCTCCCCAAGGGGGTGAAAAAAAGGAAAAGAAAACCACAAGGAAACTCAAATTCAGATGCAACACAGGTTTAATGATAAAAAGTCAAGTAATATTCTGCAAAACAAAAGGAATATATATATATAAAAGGGAAAAAAAGCTATTTAAACCAATCAAACTGAAAGACAGCAAGCAAGACTCCGCTTTTCCTTAATTCCGGAAAAAAACCTCCGCACTGCACACTCAAAAGTACAGCATTATACCAAGTGAATGTAGAATTCAAAATCACAGAGGGAATGAAAGTTAACAAAAGCAGAAATTTTAAGAATACATGTGTTGGCTATGAGTCCAGAGAGCATCTTACTTCCCTCCCCTTCCTACTTTGGGGGGCAGGGGGGAGCGGTGGGAGGGAGGAGGGTTCCAACCCATCTGGAAACCCTGGCCAGTAGCTCTGACCTCAGTCCAGCACCTGGCTTTGGGCTTCCTGGTCGATGCATTCACTGGACGGTCAGCATGGATTTTTCAAGGCAGGCACCTTCTGTTGAAGTAGCGGCCACCAAAGCCAGAGAGGTTGAAGCCCCCGGAGTTGATGGGCACTCCCTCCTCACTCAGAATGCTGCCAACAGCAGCAGAGGTGGAGGATCCCACAGCGGTGTTCTGGGGGAAGGAGCTGAGGATGGGTCCAGGCAGGGTGACCACCACGGGCGAGGGCTGGATCACCACACGGGAGTCCTGGCACTGCCTGACACAGGGCTCGTTGCAGCTGTTGGCCAGAGGAGTTGGGCCACAGGGACGGCACAGATCGTAGCAGGACATGGTTGTGGGATGGAAGTGTACCTGGGAGAGAGGGCAGGGAAAGAACAGGCAGCATGTGAGGTGCAGCCGGTCAGCCTGCTCAGCAAGAGCAAAGGCACAGGCTGGGGAGCAGGGACAGGCCGTAAAGGGGGGAAAAGAGATGAGAGAGCCCCAGTCTGAAAGGAGCCCTGCCAAGAGAGCCCAACACCTTCTCCCACCTCCCAATTTTGTGTCAAATAGCCGAGAGTCAGGAACAGAACCAAAGAACAAAGATGTCTGTATAAGCTATATGGAAGCTGTAAGACAAAGAGGAGAGCAAGAGCAAGAGAAGAGTGAGGCAAAGGCTCTTCCAGCTCACCTTGTTCACCAAGGAGGAGAAGGCAAGAGAAGTGGATGAGGAGCCTGCAGTTGCACTGGCTTTTATACTGCTCCACACCGCCCCAGGCCCACAGGCACCCTTTGTGCATGTAACCTGTTTACCAACAAGCTCATCTTGCATGCAAAACATCACAATTAAAGAAATGGGGACGCTGCTTACATTCCCTGCAATGCTGCCTTTTCATTTCCCTGTTCCTGATGTGCCCATTGAACTCCTTTCAAGGTACACGATTAGAGACTAAAACATATCCAGGGCAAATGACACATAAGTAAAAGAGGAATGATCCCATTGCACAGTACCTGAGCAAGGAAAATGCAGAGACAGTAGACAGGTGCAGCCTAGACTCCAGCTCAGCCATCAGGTTCATGGGGATGAAGCAGGACTGACACCAAGCAGGTTGGTCAGCCCACACATCAGCAACAGATCCAGGGATGGAAAACTGGGTCAACAGAGCCCACACCTTCCTGAAAAGGGCGATAAGAACCACGCAGAGCCAAGGAGAGGCTGGGAAACCAGGGGACAACTTAGGGTCCAGAGCAAGAGAGATCAGGGTCAGGCATAAGCAACTCTGCAAAAAACCAGGAGGCTCACAGTCCTGCCACCAAGCTGGAAAAAAAGGCTCAGGGCTCAGCACAGAGCTTAAATAGATCCTTGTGAGAAAGGGAAGAGGGAGGAGTGAGAGACCCCAGGTGGAGCTGGTCAGGGTCATTAGGCCTCTTGTTACTGTTCTCAGGTCACAGCTGTGCAAGAAGAAGGAACCTCCTGTGCAGCTGGGATGCAAGACACCAGCTCCATCTGTCACAAGGGATGGGAAGGATTTGCTCCTTCAAGAAAGGAAGCTTACATTCATTTTACAAGTGCAAAACCTGTCTTTTCTTCTCGGGGTCATTTCAGTCACACCCCTGCTCCAGAAAACCAGCTTATGGAGTCTCCTGACAGAACTGGTATGATCTTGCCAGCCCACCTTGCTTCTGCTGTCAGTTCAGCATGGCTCATGGATGTTAAGGGAGAGGGCATTTCCTGAGGACCTTCCTGCACAGCAGAGCCCAGGGGATAGCTGACGGCAGCTGTTTTTCAGGGCAGACAGGGATTTAGCTGTGGGGAAAGGCACTGTGGGTTTCCCATAGTGGGAGGGAGAGGACAAGAGGTGCCCCTCACTCTGCATGAAGCAGGACGAGGGGGGCACAAGTTGAAATATAACCTATGGAAGACTAGAGCATGTGGGAGGAAGGGATACACAGCTCGCGCTCTTCTACATTCTCTCTGTCAGGAGGAATCACCACATCCCAGCGGAGCAGACCACGCCAGCTCCACACAAGAGCAAGGTGACTTCCCTCCCTGATGTTGGTGGTCTTGCAGTTCAAGGAGGAAAGGCAGGAAGACACGATGGGTAAATCCTGGAGGAATACTTTTTTTCTTTCCTCTGGTGTGCAAGGGACTGAGGTGGACTTGGTGAATACCCCCACTTGAGAATTATGGGCAACAAGTCCTGCAAACTCCCAAGCAGTGACTGTGCAACACTTCCAAAATTGGTGAGAACTTCAGAAAGGCATGTGATGGGCAGAGAGGGAAGGTCTGGTAGATGACAAATGAGTTGCTGCTGTCACACATCACACATGTCTTAAAGCCGTAGAAAGCATCACAGGGTTTGCTGAGACACACAGCAAATCTAGTGTTCAGGACAAAGGATGTGGGTGACTTTGGGAAGGCTTTGTGACGTATGAAGGACAGTTCCCTCCCTGTGAACATTTCAGTTGCACACCTAATCTTAAAACCCCAAATACAATTTAAGAATATAATATCCCTTCAACCACGCATTTGCTATGTAAAGCACCCCATTTCCACATAGACAGCTTGGCTGAACATCCCAAGAGAGAAAGGAACACCAGGAGACATGAAACTGCTATGCAGCATAAACTTTAATGAGTCTAAAGAGTGAAAAAAGCAGCGCATGGTGGAAGGGACCCGGTCCAGGCTGCCACAAGGGCAGGTGACACTCGGACACCCCTTCACAGCCATGGGACACACGTCTTCCTCCCACAAACATCAGGAGAGGCTGGTGAGCTCCACTCCGCTTGCTCGAGGATGAAACAATGGCACAGGAGAGCAGCAGACAACAGGGACTCAGGATGCAGAGAAGAAAGCAGGAGAAGAAGAAGACGACATCAGTTGGCCGTGTTTCCAGACAGCACAGGCTGGCACCTTGCTTCCATCCCTCCTTTGCAGGAGGACACAAGGGTGCTCAACCCATCTGGAAACCCTGGCCAGCAGCTGCGTCCTCAGTCCGGCACCTGGCTTTGGGCTTCCTGGTCGATGCACTCACTGGATGGTCAGAAGAGATTTTTCAAAGCAGGCACCTTCTGTTGAAGTAGCGGCCACCAAAGCCAGAGAGGTTGAAGCCCCCGGAGTTGATGGGCACTCCCTCCTCACTCAGGATGCTGCCAACAGCAGCGGAGGTGGAGGATCCCACAGCGGTGTTCTGGGGGAAGGAGCTGAGGATGGGTCCGGGCAGGGTGACCACCACGGGCGAGGGCTGGATCACCACACGGGAGTCCTGGCACTGCCTGACACAGGGCTCGTTGCAGCTGTTGGCCAGAGGAGTTGGGCCACAGGGACGGCACAGATCGTAGCAGGACATGGTTGTGGGATGGAGGTGTACCTGGGAGAGAGGGCAGGGAAAGAACAGGCAGCGTGTGAGGTGCAGCCTGACAGCCTGCTCGGCAAGAGCAAAGGCACAGGCTAGGGAGCAGGGTCAGGCTGTAAAGGGAGAGAGATGAGAGAGATGAGAGAGCCCCAGTCTGAAAGGAGCCCTGCCAAGAGAGCCCAATACCTTCTCCCACCTCTCCCCAGTCTGGCAAGGAGCCGAGATTCAGGAACACAAGCAAAGAGCTATACCGAAGCTGTGAGAAAAAGAGGAGAGCAAGAGCAAGAGAAGAGTGAAGCAAAGGTGCTTCCAGCTCACCTTGTTCACCAAGGAGGAGAAGGCAAGAGAAGTGGATGAGGAGCCTGCAGTTGCACTGGCTTTTATACTGCTCCACACCGCCCCAGGCCCACAGGCACCCTTTGTGCATGAAACCTGTTTACCAACAAGCTCATCTTGCATGCAAAACATCACAATTAAAGAAATAGTGACGCTGCTTATGTTCCCTGCAACGCTGCCTTTTCATTTCCCCCTTCATGACATGACCTTTCAGCCACACAAGCTCCTTCAAGGTACACGATTAGAGACTAAAGCATTTCCAGGGGAAATGACAGGTCAGCACAGGCTGATGGTACAGCCAGCAGTGAAGAGCATCCTGCCTCACCAGCTGATGCCAGCCCCTTGCCCTCCAGGGCCTCACTTTAAAATGTTTCCTGAAGAATGGAACAGGTCTCCTCCTAACCCTGAGGCTTCAGCCTGGACAGCAATATGCAAGGGTTGGCCTCATCAGTCCCTCCCTCTCATGTTGTCCTCAGAAATCCTCTGTGAGGCATTACTGCTCTAGGCAGGGCACCTCTGCTCTTGGCTTTTAGACTCTTTGTCAGATTGAGTTTATCTCTCGGCAGAAGTTTATCTGCATCTTTTGCCATCTTCCTTGTCTCCTGCATCCCAGAATTCCTCACACACCAGACTATATATGGTTAAGAACGAACTCTATTCTCCTCCAAACATTCTTTGCTAGACGCCTCTGGCAAGTACAGGTTGGCCAATCCATACACGTCCT
>VZTO01012278.1:2438-39783 GCA_013400615.1 Syrrhaptes paradoxus
ACAGCATCAGCAAAACAAAATCTGAAAAACTCAGACCCTCCATTTCGACAATTTTATAACCGCCCTATAACAGACCATCCCTAAACTAAGGTGAAGAGTAAAGAGCAAAGAAAGAGTAAGAGTACAATAGAATATAGTCCACTGGTCCTACCAGTCCATCTAGACTTGGGAAATATCCTTCTCAGAACAACGAGTTATAAACAAAGCTTTGAACCAATGGATAAATGAATCTTTCTATGGGATCAAATCCGCTTTAACCACCTTCGGTGTCTGTGGTAGCCTTGGTATCAGCAGTACTGAGTAATTTGAACAGAAATAAAACAGGTCAACAGCTTTTCAAACAGATTTTAAGAGAGAAATAATTATGGAAATCAGATTGTATGGCTGCAGACTAGGATCTGAAACTTGATATAGCATATTTAAGTACAGCTACTACAGAACGGTTAGGTGGCTAGGAGTCTGCCCTGTTTGCAGTTCATGGTTCTTGGTTCCCAGCCCAGGTTGTCAGCCAAAGCCGGTGTTTTGATCTTCTGCAGTTTTTCCACACCAATTCATTCTCAGAAGATGTATTCCTTGCCAAAATATCACACCTGGAGTTCAGCCAGTTATGAAAGAGCTGTGTCAAGTTGGCATCTGAGAATACTGAAAAACAGCAGGTATCCTCCAAGTAAAGTGCCTTCTCTTGACAAGCTGCCTTTTAGCTCCCTTTTGGTCCATGACAATTTAAAGATTAGTGTTTAGGCTCAGGTACAGATGTTTTTACTTTTCCTGAGAAAAAATCAAGTCTGATGCCTTTTCCTACAGCTTGGTTCTTCCAGTTAAGGAAGCAGCTTCTGATTTCAAAATCCTGTCAATCCATCTCTCCCAAAGGAACAAGTAATCCCAAGATCTGTCTCTTCCTGTGAGTCCACTCACGTTGGCTCCAGCCCTCTGAGCCAGCCACTATCTATTGTCATTGCAAAGGACTATCAGCAGGGTCTCTGATTTGGGTGCTAGTTGTATGTCAGAGCAACACTGCCTTAGAGCAATTCAGGATGTCTGTAGGCTGGATGCAGGTCTGTCCTGATTTTGGCTGAAACAGAGTTAACTTTCTTCATAGTTGTTAGTGTGAGGCTGTGTTTTGGATTTGTGCTGAGCAGAAGGCTGATAATATACCGCTGTTTATGGTTGCTGCCAGGACAGCCAAGGACTTTTCAGCTTCCCTGCTGTGCCAGTGTCTGCAGGGGCAGAAGAAGCTGGGAGGGAGCACAGCCCCAGTNTATATTACTATTATTATCATCACTATTATTTTCAATATTATTATAGTTCAGTTATTATATTGCTCTTGTCTCAGCCTATGAGCCTCCTTTCCCTTTGCCCCTGTAATTGTCTCCAGCATCCTGGGAAGCTAGAGAGGGAAAGGGGGGGGGAGGGTAAGCAAGTGGTTGTTGTGGTGTTTTGCTGCCAGCCAGGGTCAAACCATAACAAGGTCTCAAAGGACCATCAGCTGCGGACTATAGGAGACTAATAAGGACTGGACAGACTGGAAGGCAATTGGAGTGTGTCTGCATGATCTGCCTTACTAGCAAACACCTCTCTCAGCAAAATGACTGTCTTACTGAGAAGATAGTGTTGATTTTCAAGCACTAAGGGACAGATGCAAGAAAATTAACCGAAGTAATTTGCCTTATGGTTCTATTTCCTCTCAGTTTTATTTTCCCATTTAACACTGCCTGCTCCGAATATATATGGCTCCTATATATCCTCTGTGGGGTTTTTTGAGGGAGTTTGGATACTACGAGCTAGATCCCTGAGGAACAGAGGCAGCCCCACACTGTATGTTCTAGTATCTGGCTTTCAGGTGTTGTATACCAGCCCTGAACTAGATGGCTCCAATGCAGAGCTCAAAGATTCAGAGCACTCTGAACAGGAAACCAACAAAGTCAACAAAAACCAGCAAGAGTGTGGAGACTAAGCTCTCTGAAGGGTTTAAATGCTTAATCTCTGGCTATAGAAAGAAACTTCTTTTCTCTTGGTGTTTACTACCTTGAATGCATGGCTGGGCTCACATATTCTAAAGAGGGGTATAGCAAAAACCTCAGTTTTATCCAATAGCTTAGTGGTTAGTTTGAGGACAGAAAAAGAGCCACAACTCCTCTTGTTGAAGCTGCTTTACTTCACTGAGAATAATTAAATATTCATTAGGCAAAAGAGAGAGCAATACTTTATTGCCTAGTATTCAAGGCGCTCAGCTACCAGAGAAGATGCCTCAGTGCCTGCATCGATGAAATTTTAAGTATCCCATATTAAGTAATCATGAGAGCAAGGACTGGGATTCAGTCCTGTCTTTACTTTGGTGAGAGAGCTAACCACTGAGCTGTATTATCACACTAATTTTTATACTCCTTCGCTTCCTTCCCTGCACTCTTTCAGTTCTAACAAGTATTTTGCTACTGTGTGCACACTGGAGGAGAATAGATGTTGAATGTCTTTGCTCTGGAAAGCCTACTACACTTAAAACGATCTTGGAAGCTGGGAAATACCTATTCAAAGACAGAGACATGAACAAAAGAAATAGTATCTCTCATGTCTCAGCTGAACTCTTTAGCTGTCAAGTAAAAGGCCAGGAAGAGTGACGAGAGGTCCCCAGCCATGTTTCCTATATGGCCCAATCCAACATGTCTCTATGCAGAGTGTTTTCTGGACTGGGTTTTGGATGCAAACTAAGGGATGGGATATCTTCCTTGATAAATACAAGGCTCCCAGTTCAATTAATTTAGCCACTTAGTAAATGCCACTTATGAAAACTTGAGGACCTAGAGATTTTATATGCCTCCACGCAAAGAAGCATCTAAGTGAGGACTTTGAATGCCTATATTTGGGATTCAAACACCAAAATATTCCTGGAGATCCACTATATACACAATATTTGACGATAAATGTCTAGCAGGTACACAGGATAATTTGCTTGCTTTGACTTCAATATAATTTATCTTTTAAAACTATCCATTTTTTGTCAGATTATTTTTGGGAGCCAAAGACTGAGTAGCTGTTTTTAATTCAGTGACTAGGTAAGAAAACAGCTTGAGAAAAATGATATGTTGTCCTGCTTAGCACTTGGAATGTTGACTTAGTAACAGAATCATGTGATTTAACTATTATTATTTTGACATTCCTTCCTAAGCTTTACTAACATGTGTATATCGCTTTCTGAAGGTCTCCCATTCTATGAATTTTGAGTTGGTGTGTTACTGTATTTTATTAAAAAAAATAAATAAAGAGGTGTTTTCAACTTGAACGGGCTAATTGTACGAGGTTGGAAGCACTGCAGAAAATCAGTGTACTTCTAGTTTCATCAGTGCTATTTTTATTGGGCTTTGAAAAAATGGATACTTGATTTTAAGGATGGGCTAGCACACATTAGTTTATACCCTAACACCATTTTGATTAGAAATAGATTTGGGCAGTGCACAGGACTATCATTCAACTGCCCTGGGTTTTGCACCAATCAGCTCAGTTCTGGTACAAAGAGCCCATCATCTGAGTGAGAAAACAGGGCAGCAGGGTAATTCACAGATACAAAATCAGCCAAAATAACTGGTTTTACCTGAATATAAGGATCTGCCTACATGGTTAAGTGGAACCAAAATAACAAAATGGCTCATATATTATGCTTACAGTTAGGGTAGTTCAGGTCTTCATGAGTGCTATAATTTTAGAACAACAGTACTCAATTGTGCAATAACACTGATTTTGAAAGTACATTAGTTAGAAATAGGGCAACCTTTTTCTAAATAAAAGCACTCACAGACAGTCAAAATCCTGCATTTAGACAAGGCCAAATTCCTTTCCTGGATATTTGGCACTAGCTGTTTATAGGATGTATAACAGCCGTATTGAGCATGGTAATCAAAAAAAGCTGCTCCTGAAATCCTACTGCAGTCCTCTGCCTTTGGACTGTCAGTGTCTACAGTCTGAGGGCCAAAGTCTTCCTCTAACTGGAATGTTTGGAAAGTGATATGGACCTAAGAAGAAAGTTCAGATAGCACTAAAAATATCACTTATGGCAAAGTGGGGAGATCCAAGCAGGTCTTTAATAACAGAATATGATTTGTTGATGGGTAAGCAGAAAAAAGAGGAAACATATATTTGAGCTATTTTTTCTTTTTGTTATGAAATAAAAGCTTTACAAGTATCTGTATTTTAAAAACATGTTATTTCTGCTTGCTGTGTATTTAGAGATCTCAAATAAATCTTTTCTGTTTTTGAGAGATTTCTTGGATTGCTTAGATGAATGGTTGTGGATAGGAAGATTTTGGCTATTAATCATAGGGTTCAATTTTTCACCAGAACATCTTTTCATACAAATATTTGAGCTGAATAAGCATTTGAAGCAAAAAGGAATTTGAAGCTGACTAAAATTATTTCCTCTTTCAATTAAGTACATTTCACTTGCCTGGTTGCTTGTATTACAAATGAATCACAAATATTTTAGGGCAATCAAGGTCAGACTTTAAATATATAAAAAAAATTATCCCAAATAGTCTTCTTTAAATTGTCCTTTTTTTGGGAGAAATAAAACCCTCAACCTATATATGCCACAGAGCAACAACAGAGAGACATAACCTATATTCTTAAGCCTCAGCAAACGCCTTCTTGCTTAAGCTTACACCTGCATCCATATCAAGTTACATTTTGAAATTCTCAGGAGAATACATGCTTAACTTTTAAGAATGTGTATATTTTTCATGGCCTTCTGCAGAGCTTAAGCGTATGCTAATGATCCTCTTTGAATGGGGACAATTTTCTGAAATGGAACCAAAGTTTGTTCTCAGATATTACAAGTTCCACAAGTTCCGACTTCCCACAACCTCCAATATGAAAATGTTGCAAGAGGCTCCTGTGGCAATCCCCAGGCAGCGCCTTCCCTTTTGAATCAGATATACCCGATAGCCCAGAAGAGTAAGGAAAGTCTACAGCTGGAGGAACTACCTTCTGGAGGGGGGAAGAAGCTCAACACTTCAAGTAATTCAAGGTATGACAGCATTTATTGTAAAAATGGTGTGTGTGGTTAACCCAATACTATTTGCCAAATTCCAGTGCAGTCAATTACAAGCATTACCGCGTAGTCAAGACTCAACTAGTAATTTGTAAGCTGTTCTTGGGTTTAGATGTCTTTGTGTCATCTTCTATATTAAGAGGGGACAGTCTTCAAGCAATGAGTGGTTTTAATCATTCAGAACCAAGTGCCTTTGTAGCAAACTGTGTAAGGAATGTCTCCAAGGAAACAATGGGTTTGCTTCCTGTTTGCACAGTGTAACTTAGAGCTGGGTATGTTTGGTGGCTGATAAAGGTTATCACAGCTATCAGCTGTAGAGAGGGACTGGGACATCCTTTCTGCTCAATTTAACAGCTCAAGAGAATTGTGATATTCCTGGGCTGCACTGCCAGCATGGGGAGAACTATGGACAACATGTTCATTGCTTTATAAGCAATGTACCTGATGGAAGTCCTGCGTGCTGAAAAGTCAGAATGACCTTTTGACTTTTAGTGTAATGAATGAATAAAGACTCTCTGCAGTAATCTGCGGGCTTTGCCTGTAGAGGTGGAGAGGATGAAGCCCTTGGTAGTACTCTGACTTTCCTCTCAGATGGTGCAAAAACACTACAGAGTCATCTGCATGGGCTGTGCAAGCAAAGGTACAACTTGCTGATGTATGAAGGAGCTTTGTTATTAAGTTAGAACTTCACCTGACAAAATATTTTATCACAGACCAAATCCCTACACAGACCCTGCTATATAAAAGAAGCACGTGGAAATATCACTGAACTTCCATAGCTGCTTTCATAGTAAGCATATTCTTTCTGAATTATGTTTCTTTTTACCTCTGAATATCTTCCTTGGTACATTTTAAAACTATAGATAAACAAGCTTTAAACACAACACCAGCATACACTAATAAGCTAAGTATCTTTTTCGGGTAACTTTTTGTAAGCTATTGGTACTCGCTAAGCTTAAATTTTCTCTTCTTTTAGTAGGTGTTGATGTAGTTCTTTATATTGTCATGCTATTTCCATTTCGGAGAGCTGAAAGTTGTGGTTCATAGAAACATTTTGGAACTTTCAATTAGATTTTCAGATACAGCTAAGCCTAGGGGTCAACTCAGGAAGAGGCATGTTTAAAAGTCCTTCTCACCCCAGAATTAAAATACATTGTGATAGTTCAGACTTAAAACAAACCAAACCAAACCAAAGCCAACAAAATAGACCTAAGCGTATCTAATATACTAGAGAATTAAGTAGCATTAAGTGCTGCCAACTGAGAGACTCAAGTATAAAAGTGATTTGAGGCTGCAGGCCCTAAGCCAGTGGAAGCTGAAAAGCTTTGCAGATGTGATGTGGTCATTCTCTGTTGACGCTGGTGGTCATGCTGCTATCACAGCGCTGCTCCCACAGCTGTCATTGGAGGGATGTTGGCAGAGCCTCTGCTGGGAGACATCTGCCTTGCTCTTCTAACTGGAGTTGAAATGTTATGATGACAGCTGCACAGAAAGTGAAGAAAAAGGGAAGACAATAGAAATCTGAAAGAAATATTGAAGATATAAATGGAAGCAACCATGCTAACCACTGTCAAGATTCAGACCAGAATTTCACAGAAGTTAAAAAATGAAGCTACAAGAGTGTCATTTTTATTTCAGTTACACTGCTGCAAATCCGGGATTAGGTTAAGTGACTATATTTACAGCAATACAATTAGAATCTGCCTTGGATCCCTGCAATAATTTTAATTCACATCCCTTGTCTATTCATGCTACAGTGTCTCTTCACTGCAGCATGCTATGATCACACAACATACACATGGCATTTTATGGCAATGCTCTAAAAGAAGTTGACCACCGAACAATAGAAGCTTGCGGTCAACTTCCATGAACGTCGAGAGAAGAAAGGTTGCTTTCAGTGTACTCTGATCTATTGCTTTTCATTGCAATGATGCACCAATTTTTATCTCTAAGCAACATCCACTGTTCTGACAGTTAAAAAAACTATTTCAACATACAAAAAGTGGTATTTTTGTTCAGAACACCATGTCTTTTTTTTCTTTTGTTCCGTGCATTAAGCCTTATCCCCACTTTCGTGTGATTTAGTCTCAGTGGAAAAGCTGTTGTAACTAGTATGTATTTGTTATAAAGACTTGGAACATAACATTTTAAGAGTACATATATAAACTAGATGAGCTCAGAGAAACACAGACCATTCTGCTAGGTTGCCTAAATCATAAACGGGCTGAAGTATTGTTCAAATACAAGTGAACACCTCACATACTAAGTTGAGCAACCACCCTCCACACATACGCTTTTCAGGTGCAAGAGATTAAACTGTAACCCAAAGCCTGGCTCTCTGCTGTAAGTAAATTGAGCTCTAATGCAAAAAAAGCCCACCTCACTCGACTGCACTTAAAGCTCAGGTATTAAAGAATCCATACACTGAGGCAACCTTGCCTTTTCGTTTGCTACAGATTCAATGGTGCTGGAAAAGTGGACTTTTGAGGGACACACAACTTCAATCTGCATGACTTAGAACAGATGGAGAATAAGAACAGCCTGCTGTGCATGCGACACTACCTTATCTAACTGTATATGGCAACACGCCAAACGTGTGGGTGTCCTGGCCCTCAAATACACAAGGAGAATGAGTGTTACCTTCACAGGCATAATACCTTGCTGTATTTTCATGCAATGAAAGCATTTGGTTTCCTTCCTTTTTTGGGGCTGGGGCTTGCAAATATACACAATGGTGCATGTGCCATGGTATACAGCAGTAGCACTCCTCCACAAAGTACAATTTTTACTTGCACATAACAACAATTTAGTCACAAAGTGAATGTATGTGAAAATATGCAAAATCACAGGGGGGACAATGAGAGAGGTTACACAGATTTCCATCTGTGCTAAAAAAGTATTTAGAGAGAGATTTCCTGCAACAAAAATGAGTAATAAATAAATAAAATAGAGAAAGCAAAGAAAACAACTGTCTATAATCATATCCACACTAACAAATTATGCAATACTCAGTATTTATAGTTATCCCATTTTGTAGGCAAACAGATTTGGGCTTGCATGGCCAGGTTATGGTAGCAGGGGACTACAGGGGTGGCTTTGGTGAGAAGCTGCCAGAAACTTCCCCTATGTCCAACAGATCAATGCCGGCCGGCTACAAGATGGACCAGCCACTGGCCAAGGCCAAGCCCATCAGCAACAGTGGCAACAGTGGTAGGGCCTCTGGGATAACGTATTCAAGAAGGAAAAAATAATATGAAAAACAAACAACAACAAAAAACACCAAACAAAAAAAAAAAAANGACTCATGCTGGAGAAGTTCAGGAAGGAATGTCTCCTGTGGAGGGACCCCACACTGGAGCAGAGGAAGAGTGTGAGGAAGAAGGAGCAGCAGACAGAATGTGTGATGAGCTGACCACAAACCCCATTCCCTGTCACCCTAGAAATCTGTAAGGGGAGGAGGTAGAGACTTCGGGAGTAAACTTGAACCTGGGAAGAAGGGAGGGGTGGTGGGAAAGTGTTTTAAGATTTAGTTTTTATTTCTCATTATCCCACTCCGATTTGAATGCTAATAAATTAAATTAATTTTCTACAAGTCAAATCTGTTTTGCCCATGACAGTAATTGCTGAATGATCTCTCCCTGTCCTTATCTAAATCCATGAGCCTTTCGTTATATTTTCTCTTCCCTGTCCATCTGAGGAGGGTGGAGTGATAGAGCAGCTTTGGTGGGCACCTGGCATCCAGCCAGGGTCAACTCACCCCACAACCATTTGTTAATGCTTCTTTTTTTGGTTTATGAGCATCCACATCATTCTGCTGAGATCTGGCTTGGATTATTTCCAGAAGCTCCTTCATAGTTTCTGTTCCCTAAACACAGTGTTTTTGTGGTGTTTTTCCTGTTTTGTGAGGGTAAAGAGGGCCATGTCTGTGTTTTGAATCCCAGTTTCTCTCCTCACATCCAGGAGTTTGTTCCAAAGAGCCTCAATAACCAAACTCAGTCGAGAAGAACAGGTTCTTGTTTGTTAGATATGAAAGTTCTTGCTGTTCTTTGGCTGCTCTCAACAGAGAGCCCTAATTATTTGTGTAAGCAAATCTAACAGGAAAGATGCTGCTGTTTTCTCAGGACAGTGTAACTTGCTTTGGTGCCTTAAATGTGGATTATTTTTTTTTCAGTTACAGAAATTGTGTGCAGCTTCCTCCTTTGCATTCACCTATGCTCCCCAGGGACAGAGGCCCTGGGCTTCAGACCAGGCTATGGATCAGGTCGTGTCTGCCTTCAGTTCGTTTATCACCATGGAACAGCAACAACGGCAATATCAGACAAAAAAAAAAACAAACCAAAACAAAAAAAAGCAGAAGTCCTCAGCAAAGGTGAGAAGTCTTGGCAGTTTTAAGGAAAAGGAAAATTAAATAAGGAACAGTATGCTATAGCAGTGACTAAATACCAGAGACTAAGATCCTTGAATGCAATGACAGAGGTGTCATGGGACTGCTCATCAGATGCAGGATCAGCCTTACACAGAAAAGAAGAAACATAGGAGTTAACTTGAGAGCAAAATGCTTGTGAGCAATGAGACATTTTCTGTTTCAAAGGAAAATTCCATGCCTTCCCTTCTGGTTGGCCTGCCGTAGCGGATATGCCTTTGGAGTACAGCATGTACAGTGCATAAGCAACTATTGGCATTCATGGTTGGCTTCCAAATCAGCACTGCTTAAAAATATGAAGTGCAGACTTGGCTCTCTTTTCTATCCTGGGTCTTGTTATTGTTGTTTTTTGTTGTTCTTATTGTTGCTCTGAAACAGTATTTGCTCACTTTAAAAAAAAAATATATCTAATTTTAACTCTGTGGATGTATTTCTCCTTTATTCAATCAAATTTCTCTTCCTTTCCTCCTGATGTCAGTGGCAGACAGTTGGCAGTTCCCTGTAACACAGTGCTGTGGCTGACTGTGCAAATCAGCACTTCTCCTGAGAACCAGCACTTCCCCTGAAGACATTAAATATCATCTCAGACCACCCCTGGAGCAATACCAGAAGGAATACCTCCACTAGCACAAATACAGTAACTATTTTGCCCAGATACTGGAAGCTCTGTGTGAAACTTGCTCTAGAAAATGTAACTAAACTGAGTGATAAGCAAGGATCAGCCTCAGAACTTGAGGTTCATCGTAAGCAATCATCTCTCCTAATTAGTAAAATACTTACTGTTATCCACTCTCTTTTCCCAAAACAGTCCATCTCGCTGGAATTAAAAGACATGTCTCTAGTTGTTGTTTATATTATTCCAGTATCTACACATGCTGGTGGCAGAATGAAACACTCAAGATGACTAGCAGTAAAAATCTTCAGTGTGAATGAAAAAGATTACTACTCAGAGCCAAGCAACAGGTCAGTATGTCCTTGGACATGGATAATGTTAAGAACATGGAAATGCTCAAGAATCGATTGGTCAGAGCAGCTGTGCAAGTGTGAGGAAATTGCTCTCACCAGAGCTGTGGTGAGAAGAAAATCCAGGGACAGGATGACAGCACGAAGTAAAGCTCAAGGAAGGGACTTCTTCACATTCAAAACTAGCTTCTCCTGTTCCAACAGATTTACATATACCATGGCTGAAGTTTTGGTAAGTTACATGTAATCAAACAAGGAGGGCAGACTAAGGTTTTTTCAACTTTAATGTCTATGTATAATTATAAATAAGTCTCCATCCGGTAATATTTTGGACTGTTTTAGCTATTCAGTATTCAGAAAGAAGTATAGGAGAATAGAAACAGGTATAAACCCCCAAATATATCAGGACAAAATATGTGTGTCAAACATACTTCAGGAGAAGATCAAAAAACATATCCTATTAGCAAAAAAGAAAGTCCCTAGCCTCAGTTATTTCTTCAGACCTACCTCCACTTCACTTCAGGGCACCTATCCAATGATGCTATCCCTCAACCAGTCATTCTTGCAGAGATGAGCTCTAGCTAGCAAAAATGACCACACCATGGAAATTAAACCTCTCCCAGTATCTTCCCTTATGCAATTAAGAAGGGTTAAGTGGACAGCCAATGCATTCATAGAACTCCTTTGTCTTGTCGTAAGGTTTTAGAAGAAAAAAATTATAGGGCGTGTTGTTACAGATCACTGACATAAAGCTACCTCATACCCACCTGGCCTTCACTTCAGTGAGACCAGTGGAGACTTGTCAATGAAAGCCCTTCTTTCCAATCTTTGGTTTCAGAAAATGCATTAAAATAGGAAATGTGTCAACTAACACAATGTTAAATACAGTTTTGCTCATACTGCAGAAAAGAACAGCAATATTTAAAACTCTGTCTGGTGGTCAGAATCAGCCTGTGAACTGGTTGGAGAGAAACATGAACAAAATTACTGTTCCCCTTTCTGTTCCTACTTGAAACTTCACTGCAGTGTGGTTGAAAATGCATATGTTCTTTCTCACAGTGGAGAAGACCCTAAAATACCTCACGTCTAAAATGTTCAGACAACAGTCTCTTGTCTGTTCTGTACTTATTAGTTGCTTGTCTCTAATAAGGTTGTTATTAAAGCAACACAGTTTGTCTATCATGTTGTATTGACTTCATGTCAAATAATGTTTACATAAATAACCTTTGAGCCATGGGAAACTCACAGGATGTTTTGTCAAAGTCCTTATAGTATTTGTCTCAGGTATTGCTAAAGACATATGGTGACTACAAGAAACTCTAAATAAAATGCAAATTCATTAAAAAGAAAGATTTTTCTTCAGAAAAGTTTTGCACTTTATTTGTAAGTGGATTTAAACACACTTCATCCATTCCCACCTTTCATCAGAGATCCTGCATTCTTGGATCTGAGGGTTTCCTCAGTTTTCCAATCTTAACAACTCTATCCACCAGAGATTTTCCATTTTTTTTTTCAGAATTTCTCCTTTTCCTTCCTCTCCAAAGTCCTTGTTGAAAGCCTTCAAGATATCAAATACTTGACAGCAACTTCTTTTATCTTCATTTTAAAAACCTGTCACCTGTGTTTCTGTAGAATGATATTTTAAACTAGCCTAGCAGAGTGATTTATAAGCTTAGAGACTGCTTTATTTGACCTCCTTCACCTTGAAAAGACATATAAAAAGAAACAGAGATTCATCTTGTGCCATTCCATGGGCTCCCAAGCTCCTTTTCATTGAGAACAGGACATGATCATTTATCCTGAGTAAAATATTGCTTTACTATCTCTATAGTATATTGTGTTTTAACTTACTTTTTTTTCTCACAATGTATTAATGCTAAATGCAGTAACCAGTAAAAACTTTCACTGCCTTTATTTTTTTCCTTGACTGGTGACTTTCCAAAGCATAAATACTTGTTTTTGCCTTCATGACATTTTACTTCAACACTCACATGGTCAAATAAGCTAAAAATAAAGGAATTTGGTTTTTTCTTTCCACTTGATAATCTAGATGGAAATTATGCAGTGGTGCAAAGAGGATTCAGAAGTTTTGAACAAAGGTATCTTTAATAAAGTGTGGCATCAGTAGCAACAGCAGTCAGATATAACCAGTCATGTTGTGTTAGTTTCAATGGAATAAGTGAGAATTCAGTCATGGGCGTTAATGTGATCAGTATAAAGAGCTAAACCATTAACATGGTTTGTGGTTTTACATACAGGGAGCTTAGCCTGCTCAGTCACACGGAAGCTGCTCTAGAAATTCATGCCAAAGCTGGGAAGTATATTGATTAGTATGTAAAGAAACAAAACACAAAGCATTTGGAAATTGAAATCAAGTGGTTAAACAAGATTAACTTAATCAAAATCTGTCAGAGCCCCTTTGCTAGACACAAGTTATTAATTTAGAATCTTTTATGCTATCCAGAAATCCTTAGCACAACAAGAAAGGTGTAACTGTCTTACTCATCTTGAGTTCATGACTGTGGGAGTAAAGATTGATTTCCTGCTTTTGATGATAAATACAGACAGGGAAAGGAGAAAGGATAGGAGAGTGGAAAGCAGGGGAGGTGTAGCTGTTGCTGAGGTTTTCAGGGTACAAGACAACTGTGTAGTAATGGAAGTAGGTGGTCACCCCTGGTAACTGCTGGTCTGGAGTCCGATTCCCTTGCCTGTGTGGGATACCCCTGCCAGGCCAAGGCACGTCTCCTTCCTTCCATCTACCGTCGTGCATTTGGCAGAGCAGCACAGGCCAACTCAAAGTGACATTAAAAGCTGAGTGACAGAAAGAGAGAGACCAAAGAAAGAGATAACAAGGAGAAAGAAAGAGACTCAGAGAACAAAGGCAAGACAAAGAAAGGCAAGGCAGGACATAATTTTTGTCAGGTTGCTGGTTTGTTGGGAACAGCCAGGTACCCTCTCATGTTTGGTGGCCTGTGTCTGGTGGAAGCTGCCCAGCATAGGTAAGAAGCAACTGGTGGCCTTTCCTCACAAAGTCCATCAGAAACCTCTTCTACCATATTGGTCCCTGCTATTTTGCTTTTTAAAGGTTCAACAGGTGACGGGAGATTAAACACGTCATTCCTTCTTTATTTCATTCACTTATTTTGGTCCACTAATTTCTCATTTCACCCTTTCATTATCTGTCATATATCATCTTCATACCACCCTTGATCAGACCAGGAAGACCTCTCTGAATGATTGTTGTCTTTATTTCTTAACCCTTCTGCCATCGTTAACTCTTACAGCTAATTGCAGCACTTTATGAACTCTTACCGATTTCTGAGAGATGATTTCACAATTACAATAGACATGTAGTCTCCAGTTACCACAAAAGTAGGGAGAAGTCAAGAAGCAAGTAACAAGTTCTGTTTCATTTCAAACAGGGGTGCTTAGTGGAATGAGAAGTTCCACTAGAGCAATTAAATCCCTTAAAAAGCAGGGAAGAAACTAAGGGTTCTGATCTAGCTGTCATGGCTAAATCTGTTTTACATTCCAAGAACAGATTTCAGGATTTCCACCAACCACTGTAAAGTTCAAAACAATCCATCCAACCCTTTAGGCTGGTGAGTCTTTCTCCATGGTAAACATGCCCAATGTTTCACAACACATTCTCTCAGAGATGGCAGTTAGCCACTTGGCAGTCAGTCTTATGAAAGGTTTTCTTCCTTTTAATTATAAAAATATCCACACAAATGCCTCCCTTGCCTATCATGCTGTTTCCACAATACAATTCAAAGTGATTTATGAAGGAGTAAATTAACACATTCTTTCTATGGTAATTATAGCTGTAGTTGATTGGGCAGTATCAAGTGCCACATTTTGCAGTTTAGGTACCAGAATAATTCATTTGATCTGATTTACAGTGACGACATTCAGTGCTGTCACTCTTATGGTATTGCAACTTGTCAATGCCAGCTATTTAATTTTGTAAAGCCATTAACCAAAATTTATTAGCGATGGGTCTTAAATGGCAATTCAGATCTGAATAGTCTTATATTTTGGGGGCAGTGAACATCCTTGAACCAGGCTGACATGAATGTCTTGTATCTTGCTATTGGGCAGCCTGGGAATACTCACACAGAAACCGGTAGCTGTTCAGTCGAGCTTTGCAGCTGCTCCTTTCTGCTACAACCAGCAGAATGCAATATTTGGATCGCCATAATATGAAAAAAACGAGAAGGACTGGATCTAGAACTAAGGCTGGGTGTTCCTCTTGCTTAAACAAACACATGGTTATACATGGACACAGATCAGTGCCTGCTGTTGCCTGTAAGAATTTTACTATTGACTTCAGTAGTTCTATGTCTGGTCCTCTCTACACTAGGGGGTGATTGACTAGTTATTTAATTAACTAGTTTAAGCAGCATTAGCAATAATCTCAGCAGTACCCAATGGATTTTCTGCTTTAAATGTACTGTGCACTTCCCTATTTATAGTAAACACCAGCAGTGGGATTCATCTGTCCAAATATAGATTCTGCATTGTAGGTGTCTGTACATGAGTTAACTGTCTAGGCTCCCTTTATAGCCAAGGGAACAGGCCTTCTGAGGGCAGAGCTCCTCTTATCCCATTTCCGGTGCCTAAAATAGATTATACGAATCGCCTTCATTTAGGAGACAGAGTAGGAAGGTCTATTTCTGTCCATTCACTATGAAGGGAGTCTGGACAACTGGCAACGGTATAGATGCCTACACTGTAGAGGCTACAACACAGAGAGATGCTTCCTGCCCTAAAGTACTAACAAGAAGGCTGCGCCCATCAAGGAGCCCCTGTGTTTCCTCAGATGAAAAATTTACCACTTTGCTTGCCTTGCAATAATGCCTCTATCTCCTACTCTGTTTCATTTAGAAGCAGGGCGTGTTGGGGAATGGTATTTCAGACCCACCCTTCTCTGGCTTTCACTCTTCTCCCCATAGTTTCAACTCCATGGTCTCATTTTACTAGCCAAGGAGGTAACGAGCTATTGAAATGAAACAGTGCTGCTGGGTAGCTGGTTGAGAAGACCATTGTTGAGCAACGTAACATGCTCTTATCCTTTGTCCCCAGAGGACTGAGTAAACGTTTTGTGAGGCAATCCCATTTACTGCTGATGCCAATGCCAGGAAATGAACAATCTGTGTTAGCTTTTGACTTTTAAAAACAATGGGCTGGATGCAGTGCCCTCTGAAGTTACCAGGAGTCTTGTTCTTCCTTTGTTTTCAAAGGGCATGGGGTCAGGCTCAACACTAGGGTTTTATTTTGCTTTATTTATACACTTAATGAGAAATAAAAGTTAAAAGCGGGTGTAGTCATGATTATGAGCGGTTGATCTATACACCGAAAGAAGAACGTGATTTAAAAAAAAACCAACAGTCAACTTTCCTAGTTAAAATGTTTTTGTACTAATTGCAGATGGAATCTTTTATCACATGTGTCTTAGTTTAAGGTTTATATAGGAGATTATTGGCATCTGCATTATAAAATCTAGACACACAAAAATTTTGTTATTAATCTCTTGTTATGCTTTTAAAGATGAATTTCCCAAATAATGTGTATTGCTATTGATTCACTTGTGTAGCGGTTTTTCCCTAGTTTGACAATCTTTTGTGTAAATATTGATAGGGCTTCTGTTCCTCATGTTTCCCTTCCCTCCATTTTTCCTCTCCCTATGTGAAATCTCCCTCTGAGAACCATACAGGACCCACAGTATATGTACGTATGGGGTATAATGCACAGGCTTCTGATCTCACTTAGAGTCTGAAGAAACTACTGGAGTCCAAAACCAATTGCCAATATTTCTGAAACATTAGTTACCCTCAAAAAATATTTATGTAGTACAGCAATGTTATTATCCTTACTTTAGGGGTAACAAATGGAATCACAAAAGAAAATAATTGACTTATTCATGATTGTATGGACCCATGAACACAGTCTTTCCTGAGGCCATGCCCCATTCCCTTAGGCAGAGATCTATATACCCTTAGTCATACAATATACATATACATGTCCATTTATGGCTATGCTCATTGGTTACATTCCCTAGCTGCAATATGGCTGATTTGCAGGAAGGACTGGTTAGCAGGGACTCCAACCCACAGGGATGAGAACTGCTTCAGCCATTTAGATGATCACGACACTACGGAGGCTGAGAACAAAGTTGTAGCTGTGCACTTTTTGTGAATATGGCACAACTGCCTAATAGGACTTGGACTGTGACTGCCACGCAGCTGACACATCACCAAACATCATCACCTTAGGTTATAGTCAAGTGGATGTGTATAACTGGCACTAAGCTCTCCTTCAAGAGGCTTTCTTATGTATGGAAACATATATAACATCTTCATAATTTAACATCTTTCTTAGTATCTTTTGACACCTTTATTGTAACCTAGAGGGGTGACGGAGTAAACTCTCATCAAGTCTGCAAATAACACCAAATAGGGGGAACTAGCTGATGTGCTTCAGGGTAGGATTGCCATGCACAGTGACCTAGACAGGCTGTAAGGATGGGTCAACCAGAACCTTATGAAATTCAGCAAGGAGAAATGGAAAGTCCTGCAACTGAGAAGGAATAATCCCCTGCAATGATACAGGCCAAGGACTGACTAGCTGGTGAGCAGCTCTGTTGAGAAGGACCTGGGAATCATGGTGGGCAGTCAGCTGGACATGAGCCAGCAACCCGTCTGGCAGCAAGGAAAGCCAACAGCATGCTGGGCTGTTTCAGCAGAAGCACATCCAGGGAAGTGATAATCTCCCTTTACTCACTGCTTGTTAGACCACTTCTAACTTTTAATTCCCCAATGCAAGAAATCCACTGATACATTGGCTCACATTCATCAGAGGGCTACCAAGACCCTCAAGAGAGAGGCTGGGAAAATGGTGCTTGTTCAGCCTGGAGAAGAGACAGCTGTTGAAGGACCTAACTAGCAGCCTGCCTGTATGTACAAGGAGATGGCACCACACTCTTCACGGCACTGCATGGTGGGAGTTTGACAGACAATGAATATAAACTGAGATGAGAGAGCTTCAGGGTGGATATAAAGAAAACCTTTTCCCTGTATCAAGCAGAAAAACAGCCTAGCAGAGAGGCAGTGCAGTTCTCATCCTTTGAGCGTTTCACGACCAGACTGGATAAATTCCCAAGTAACCTTGATCTGATCCCATAGGTAACCTGTCTGAGAAGCAGGTAGGACTAAAGTTCCTTACAACCTGAATTATCCTACAGTCCTGTGAAAGGGAGTTTTTACCAAAAGATTTTGTCTGTGAAGCATCAGATAATATCTTCAAGCTGCAAACTTTAAGAAGGAGTGAAAATGCATACTAAAATCTTACAGTAGATGCATTATACATTCTGTGCAGAGCAGTTACATCCTTTATGTAACAGCTTTTGCATTGTTCCTATTTTTAATTGCTTTATTATCACCAATCATCCCTCATGCAAGAACTGAGACAGAAGGAGTGTGGACTGCCATGCTGCTTATGATCATTTTTGGACGTACTGCAGAGTGTGCACAAAACTGTTTATGTTTATGGAGAGGCATTATGGCCTCTGCCTCGCTGCAAAAACATGTGCTTCGCCTATGCAGAATCCTCACAAGCCTGAAGTCACTGAAGTTGCTGTATTTCTATCTAATATTTCACCATCAGAATTGTGTGACCGTGCACTATGTGACACACCACAGTGAGTCTGACACACTGGAGAGCTATCTGAGCTGCAACTGCGTTATTGTGCAAGCACACACCATCTGTGCAATAAATGGGATGGCCTGAATATGGCTATTTATCCATGCTCTACTATCCAGGCCAGAGGCCGGGAAATCTTGGCCAAATGACCATGTTTATCTCTTTCCACATGGACAATAAAATACAATAATTGACAAAAAACAGGGGATGGATCAATGCAGATGTAGGGTAGCCCTAGAACAAATGTGTGTGGTCATCTCTTTCCCTGATAGATCTTAAAGTTTTAAGACACACCTCTTTTGCTTTCCCATCCTGAACAAGTGTCATCCCGTTCTCATCCAAGGATAAAAACAAGTCACAGAACTACAACTTCCATTTTCTGTTCTTTTGAGTCATGGAACGATATGCCCGTGGGGAGAAATAAATCGCACGTTAGTGAGATGTACCAATTTAAAACACGGTCTTAGCACTATTCCCTGCACTGGCTTTGCTGCCTGCTGCCAGCCTTCTTCTTCTGTGTGAGGGTAGCTGTTCTTCAGGGCTGGTGGCAAGGATCGCCGCAGAGCAGATTGATTTCCAGGTCCCAGAGCAGACCCAATGTCTTATGCCTACAAGGCACCCAGACCCCTCTTGGGCTTTCATCACAGCTTTCTCCCACAGGGTCAGTACTCTGTCCAAAAAGTAAAAAGGGCAGTGATAAAGCTGATGAGTGGTTTCCAGCTTGTTTTCTTTACTCAGGTCTTGTTTACACTCTAGTTCTCAGAAGCCTCTGTGACTAGTTGTGAACTAGTGGCCTCATCTCACCCCAAGAACCAATGGAATAACACAAAAACAAAATCTGAAATCAAGAAAGTTTTCACTGCGTTCTCTAAACCGCTTTGGGCTTGTCTATGCATGGGGTTTTGTGCTGATCTAACAAAACTGAACTGGGTTGCATCAATTTAATTAAATCACTGCAAAAGCTGTGTAATCTAATTCTTTGTTTTGGTTAACACCTATGCAACTCAGACATCTGAGCAATAGCTACATAAAGAGCTCAAAGGCATAAAAAAGACTCAAGCTCCAGCCCACCAATCTCACTTTCAATTACAGGCTGAGCAAGCATGCACTTCATGCCCCTCTACTTCACTGTAAAGCAGGGAGAAACAGAGAATGTAGTAGATGTTCCTGAATTAAAGAAACTCACAGCTGGTAAGGATAGGCTAAACCAAATCAAGTAACTTTCAGGTCTTCTTCCTCCTTCTTAAAACACATAAATGCCAAAAGCTTTCTTTTTTCTTTTTTTCTTTTTTTTTTTTTTTTTTTTAATATCACAAGCCACCTCTAAGAACAGAGGGAAAGAGTCTCCTTGACAATATTGTACGAGTCCCTCCGGGCTTTTCCAACACTTCATTTTAGTCATCTGGAACAACTTATTGATACACAGTCATCCTTTCAGAAATTTCCAGAGAAATTAACTCATTGTTACTCACACTGTAAATCCCTAGGGAGCAGTCTAGTCAATGTTTTTGTGTATCGTGACTCCTGCCACTTACAGCAGTGCCAGACTCATGGTTACCATCAGAGCTTTCTGAATAATCAGCAAAACTGGATCGCTTTCTGACTTCACCAGTTGGCAGCTGACAGTGTCTCTAATGGTAAGCTGTCCACTTCTCCCCCTTCCATTTGCCTGCGTGGATCCTGAAAGGGAAACCTCAGGGAACCCGGGAGGCATTAAATTAGCTGACATGGAGGTTATCTCCTGATTTCTGACTGCAGCAGAAACAGACTGAAAATTAGAATGGTTAATTCACTAAAAGTCAACAAGTGACGGCTTCTGTTGCTCTGCTGTCTGAAAGAGGAGGGAGCTCTGGAGTCTTTTCCTCTTACACTCTTAAGTACAGATTAACCAGAAACCCTCTTTGTGCTCCCCTGAGAATAGAAGTGGGGCTGGGAACTGCAGAATCTGGGACTGGCTCCAGCAAGAATACATTCTGCACTTCTGCACAATTGCTGTGGTTGCAGGCATCCTTTCTTAGCTTACCACTGCTTTCTGCCACTGCAACCTAGGTTCAAGAAAGGCAGCAGCCAGCTTTGCATTGCACTCACTAAACACACAGCTGGTCAGTTAGCTGGGCTGTGGATGAATATTCTCCTCCTGGCCCAGCTGTGCTCGCAATGTTCTGACATCTGAAAACAGTGGCACCAGATATAACAGTAATGAACTCCTCCACAACATGCAATTTATGCATGTATGCAGTCTGACAAACCAGCAGTTTGGGAATAACACACAGAACTCTTCTAAGCCTGTTTTAAAGATCTTTATCACCATTAATTTCATCACTTCTAAGTTCATGAAGAAAAAATCTTTTTCTCTCCCATTATGTCCAAATTTTTTGCTTGGTCACATATGTGATAACCTTTCAGGTAGGACGGAGTTATTAAGGGATAAGTGTAGTCAGAACTGGCCTCTGTTCTCGTTATTTTATTCTGACACACACCAGTTAAAAGAAAGAGTTTTGTGAAGTTTCCTGACCTAGATCTCTTCTTCTGGACCTTTTTTATTATTATTATTATTATTATTATTATTATTATTATTATTGTGAGATGTGATGTATATATCAAAGTATCCTTGTTTCCACCAGAATCTGAACATTTTTTCTTTTGCCAAACAAACCTTTCTTCAGTGTATAACACCAATAATGTTTCAGCAACTTTAATTAGTTGCACATTACAAACACACTTTTTGTTCTCTGGGGAATACATGCACCCTCCTTAAAGCCTCGCGCACATACTTGCAAGCAGGCACATAAGCAGGCCTACACTGCCCTTCCAGCGTAAAGAAATCATCACTGTTCATAGAAATTTTCTGTGTTTACAGAAAAGGCATCTTTAGGCTCCGTTATTACAACGCTCCATTATTTCTTTCGATACAGAATGCTAGGGCTGGCAGGGACTTAGATAAGCCTCATTAAGCAACTTTTGCAGTATGCGTAATCATTGTGATGGAAGTTATAGGCGTGTTTATGATATTCTTACATGAATCAGTTAAATATGGGACTTAAAATGACTCATCATGGTTCTGCAGCATTCACTTCCCATCTCTCTGACCTTAGGTCCCTACATAGGCATGCTGGATCTTCTTCCCACAAAAATCTGAACCTGGTATACAACTGACAAGAATGCTGTATGACTTACATCCATCACAGAATGAGAGCGTGCCTCAGGCTTCAAGGTTTCTTACTCTGCTTTCAAAAACATACTCACAAATCATCTCTCCAAACAGTACAGAATATCAGCTGGAAGTGCTAGCATTAGTTCTTCATCAACACAGCTACTGAAAGGTTATATGTCTTCACATCTCACTGGCTTTATCTACTTATAGAGGTATATCTCATATAAAGCTTCACTGCTATCCTGCCCACCAGTGTGTGTAACATTGCACACAATAACATGCACAAACAATCCTTGCTCCATCTTTGTTTGTCTCTGGATGAACCATGCCGCATTCTCAGTGACAACTGTAGAGAGGGTGGGAGGGGCAGTGCTTCCAGCTCATTATGAATGCTCAAAATCCCTTCCCCCATTGCCCATCAAGGAAAACATTACTCATAGCCTATGCAAGCAGTATGGCACACTCTATTTCCATAGCAGCCAGTGCAGGAACACTAATTCATTTCCTTTTCCTTCACTATCTGGAATGTGAAAAGTGATGATCCACTGGGAAGACAAATAAAGCCAGATTCAGCTGAGCAAGGTCAAATCAAAACATTTTGGGCTATGACTAAGGGCTTGAAGAACCACCAGAAACACCTTGCTGACTTCACTTGCACGACACAGCAGGTTCATGGCAGGAAGCTCTAAAGACAATCTGTGTCCTGCCAATACAAAAAATCATTCCCTAAAGTGCACTGTAATTTGGAGACATTTGGGTAAGCATCTTAATATTTCCTACTGAAAGGGGAACAAATTTCCCAAGAACTTCTATGAGAAGTTTTCCCATTTCCAGCAGTTTTAAGGTAAAAAATAATAAATATCATGAAAGTGTGGTGGAAAAAAAAAATAAATCATGAGAACACTTTATACCACCATAGCACTGGTAATAATCACTACTTAATTGATAATCCACAGTCCTACATTCAATAACACCATTTGCTTTACAAATTAGGTAAAAATTAATAGATAATAACTTACCATTAGTATATAAAAAGCTACTTTTAAATAAAAGGGACTGCTAACTTAAGTGATGACTACAAACACTCCATAATTTTCTATCATCATTTTGGGACTGCAGGAGCACAGCATTTTTTATATCACCCCTTCACATTCTGACACTCACACTTTCTATCTGCACAGTAGTAACAGTGAGGACATTATAGACCTACCTCCCACTTCAGGAGAAATACAGAATACTCAGATTCCATGCTGCTAAGAGCGAAGCACCACATTTGGCAACAATATTGGCTAAAAATAAAAAGTATCTCAGAAAAAGTGCCAAGGATTTTTCAGTTGCATGAGTTCCCTCATGTAGTTCATAGCACAGACCCCATATGCAGTTGTTCCAGCATAAATGAGGGATCAGCAAGGAGATGGAAAAGAGGACAATGGCAGAGATACAGGAGCTGTCTATACAAGCACAGCTGCTGGGAAAATGCATGTGCAGCCCCAGATGAATTCAGTTTTTATTATTCATATACGAACTTGAGTTCTGGAAATGAAGTAGCTACAAACCACACATTGCCCATGTCTTCTCTTACCAGTATAACACCAATATTTCACAGACAGCAACTCCACTTTAAGACAGACCAATACCTTGGGCATTGCTCACAAACTGAAGGACAAAAAACAAGTTGAATTGAAGGTCATACACTTCTGTCTACACCAATTCTTGCAGTTAATAGCAATGCAACATATCTCCTATAGGCTGAACATTTCCTGGCTCCCTAAGAGAGAACACTCTGAAAACATGTACAATATTCTCACAGCTGGTATGCGTTGTAGCTATCAACCAAGGAAGAAACTGCCTGCATGCTGTGTTATCAGTATGTTGTCTGTATGGTTGTGCAGCAGATTGTTGCTGCTTCCTTATTGCTACTCCTGAAGATTTCATCATTGCTTTCAAGTGTTTGATTAAAAATGTATTATACTGGGTCTGAAAATTAATCATCAAATTTGAACTGCAGTCAGACAACCCCTCCTAGTTTACAGTTGCCCAAAGGTTCATTCTACCAAGTATTTATTTTATATGTAGCTGAAGCTGTCTTTCAATGTCATCTAGGAATGCCTTCAGAAACAATGTTAAGTATGCAGGGCCACTTGGAACTGCAGCGCTGTGAAGACATTACGAATGACAATGTTTTTGGCAGACACTTTTCCCAAAGGAAGCAAACATTGAAAACATGCACTTTGCCTGGCCTCCCTATGTATAAGTCAACAGCTTCCTATGATGATTCACTAAGACTTATATCATCGTCACTGTTGTTATTTGTACTGAGAGCTCTTCAGAGAAAGATTTATCTCTGGCTGTATATGTGCTCAGCATCTGCCATGGCTACCACCTCAGAACATGAAATTGCATTAATTCTTAGTTAATATGCCTTTCCTATGGAACCTTTCTTTGCTCACATGGAAAAAACAGGGGATAAGAGAACAGGCACATGAATTCAATCAACAGCTCTTGAGAAACCTGTGAAAATATTTCAAATGCTTCTTCAGCACACTGTATAATTTCCATGTACACTCACATTATCAGCAGGTCAGGAACTGCCTAATGTTGAAGTAGTGCCCAGCTCAGCACCATTGGTGGGACTGGCTAAAGTCTGTTGGGAATATGCCAGGGATTAGTGCTCTCATCTTGGAGGTCTGGTCTGATAAAAAAAAAAAAAGTCTCCTTCCTCTTCCCAGGGAAAACATTCCCTCTGTAACTCATGAGTTGAAAACTTGTCTGTCTGACCAGCCAAAGCTTTGAACTGGGCCAAAAAGCCACAGATGTCACCATCCTACAGAACCGTACAGATCGGGCTATTTCTGAGCTGAGATCACAGAGGTCTAAGTGAATGCTTCCAGAATGCCCTACATCAGTTTGGTATTCCAGCTGACAGCACAGAAACTCCAGCAGACAGTTTTTTTCCTCACCAAGCAGAGACTAAAAGCAGAGCATTTTTCCTGGCCTCCATTATAAGAAAAGAAGTTGGCAGTGGCTGATGAAAATTTTCCTAGCAACTCAGCAGGATATAATCTTTCCTCTCACAGTTCCAGAAGGCTCTGAAGGGCCCTTCAGAATTTGCTATAGCTTCAGAGATAAGTGCCCAGGGAGTAAAATGCTGCAGTTCTGTGTAGCAGAAGGGCAGGCTGAGAGCAGCAGTGAAGTGAAACAGTTGGATTGGACACACTGCATCATTAGCACTCACGCACGCGTTTTCCTGATCAGTCAATTCCACAGAGTATGGAGATCAAGTGGATCATTAATTCTTCACAGTAGAATTAGAGGTCACTTGCATTTTAAAGCACCATTTTAGTGAGAGATGTCTAACAACAGGAGAGCAAAATAAACAGTATTATTAGTGGGTGCACTCTGCATTAGATTCACCAATTTAGTCATCTACATTAGTATTCTCCCATCCTTTTGTACTCTATGTAGGCAAGAGTTGCAAACATAAATACTGGGACAGGGAGATATTGTAGATAAAGTACAACTTACTGGCATTGTACTTAGAGAATAATATCAGACAATAATGTATGTTATCACTGGCAACAGAAATTCGCAGCTGTGGAAAGTGTTCTGATTCCAAAAATTTGTGACATCTGTGTACCATGAAGTAAACTATGTCACACTCTACCATTTTATAAGTTCCTTTTTTTTTCTATAAGATAGTCTTATCTAATACAGCTTTCCTTCTACAGCAAGTTGCACAAATCAGGTTTCCGACCTCCTAGAGAGTTCAGAGCAGAGACACTTCCATGGTACCAAAGGGAATCAGAATTGCCCTGTTCATCTTAATGGCACGCTGACTTGCTGGAGTATGACCACTTTAATGTTGACTTTACTGATGTGTTTGGCTACAGTCAGACGAAGCAGCATGTGTCAATAAAGAAAACAGATATAAAATACAATATTTTGCTAGCTGCTAAAGAACATAAAACACATGTGAAAATCACAATTAAGAAAGTCACAATTAAGCAGCGAAAACACCTCATGCTCACAGCACACCAGGATCCCCTTTTCATTTAGGACAGACTTGTACGCACTTGAACACATGCCAGGGAGCCTGAGTCCCTTCAGACAGGAGGATGTTCAACGGTTCATTTCTTTGTATAAAGAAAAAATAAGTTTTTTTCTGCTATTAATAACCATTATTGGCATTCCCACTAGACAGCGGATAAGGCTGAATGAGGTGTTTGCTCAGTGCTTCGCTCTCCTCTACAATCAGACTCTCTCTCAGACAGGCCGGATCCAGCTCACCTCAGACCAACACCCAGCTCTTGGGTTTTGGGCGACAATTTCCTCTCAGCTTTGGAAGAGATAAAGAGAACGTGTCATTCAGAAAGCTAGAGGAAGGTATCAAGGACAATGTGATAACTCAGATATGGAAAAAAAAAACATTTTAGGAATCAATGGAGTATATAAACTTACAGGGTGCTGGCAGGAGTCTGCAGGGGTGGCCCTGTGAGGAGAGGAGTGGCTGGGGCTGCCCTGTGCTGGACACAGCCAGTCCCATCCGGTTCCAGGCGGCTCCAACGCCCCACCGCAGGGCCCAGCTGAGCCCCTCAGCCACGGGCAGGTGCCTTGGGGAAAGCCTGTGTCAGAAAGGGCAAAACGCTGCCAGGCAGCCAGGGCTGAGGGAAAACGTGTGAGAAGCAGCCCTGCGAGCCCCGAGGGGAGAGCAGGAAGAGGGGAGGAGGGTTCCTGGCTCTGCCCCAGCAGAGATGCCCCCGCGGCCCCTCAAGGAGACGGTGGTGAAACAGGCATTTCCACACCAGATATCCACACTGAAGCCCACGGAGAGCCACACCAGAGCGGGTGGATGTGCCCTGAAGGACGCTGCAGCTCATGGAGAGCCTACACTGGAGCAGGCTCTGGTGTGACCTGCAGCCAGTGGAGAGGGGTGCATGCAGGAGCAGGTTTTTCCTGAAGGATGGGAGTGCATGGAGATCCCACACTGGAGCAGGGGAAAAATGCAAGGAGGAAGGAGCATCAGAAATCTGTTCCCCATCCCCCTGGGGGGGGGCAGGAGGCAGAGGGGTTGGGGCTGAGGGAGGGAAGTAAAGTCTGGGAAGAAGGTGGGTGGTGGTAAATTGTTTTAGTTTTGTCTTTTTTTCTCATCATCCTCCTTTATTTTTAACTGTTGATACCTTAATTAATTTTCCCCAAGTTGAGTCTGCTTTGTCTGTGACAGCAGTTGGTAAGTGATCTCCCTGTCTTTGTCTTGACCCAGGAGCTTTTCTACGCTGTTTTCTCACCCTGTCCCATTAAGGAGGGGTGTGAGAGAGCAGCTGGACGAGTGTCTGGCAGCTGGCCCCGGCCAACCCACCACAGTGAAACTTTACAGTCCCGGAAGATATGACATAGATAAAGTTAAAGAAAGAAATGTGGGAAACACACTGTACATTAAAGTACAATAAGTAAGCTAAGTACATTAAACTTCGTGCTGAACGATAGAAATATGTTTTCCCTTCTGTCCTTGTCATTTGTGGACCTTGTCTCTCCACGCCAGTCTTGTGATTATGCTAGATAGTAGAAATTAATTAATAGAGCATCCACAGAGCATTTCCAAGGGTTAGTTTTTGCCAGCTTTACTTACACTGAGTATTCCCACTTACTACTGGTCATAAAGTTGGCAGAATCTGCCCTTGTTCTAAAAGCCACTACTTCCAGGGCTTAACCATTGAGATTAGTAACTAACTAAAAATTTTCCAGCAAAGCTTCTCAAACTGAATGTAAAAAGTCAACTTACTACATGGCAAAATAACGTTTGCAGTTGTACTACAAAATAGTAACTACAGCACGTGCAGCATTGAACTTCTCAATATCAGGTGACTTGATCTTAGCTGAGGAGCTAACCTGTAGAATGAAGTTCAAGAAAGCAAATACAAGTAAAGTTTAGGTGTATGGCAGAACTAAGTGCACTTACTATGACTGAAGACAGAAAACGGCATGTAATTCATGCCAAACACCAACTTTGGGTGCGGTTGCCACAGACTACATTTTGGTTCTGTATAGTCAAAGACTTAAAATTAATATTCATTCTTACCTGTAAAACTTCAGGGACTATAAAAAATGACAGATAGTTGTCACAAAAAGCAAAGCAAACGTTCATCCATTTTTAAATGTAAACTCCAGGTACTTAAGTTAGTCTCATGATCTTTCACTGGCATACATGTTCACAAGAAACCACCTTCAAAATGTTGAATCCAATGTAATCTTGGGAATGTAATTTTAAAATTAGGCACACGTATTATTGCTGAAATACTTCCATACCTATGGAATTGGAGAATGGACACAGTGGGATGGTATTTTTTTAATCAGTCTGCACTCATATATGAAAAAAATCTCTGGAGGACTGTTTGCACTCCAGCCCCAGAGTCAAAGACATCTGTACTAATATCCATCAAATACTCTAGAATAATGGGAACAAGCAGTGAAATCACAGTCTATTCACTGACAGCCATCAAGAAGAAAGAAAGGCTAAATTTCTTGTCATTGTTGGTGAGTGACAGCAAAACACATTTGGATAGCAGGGGAAAAATATCCCATGATGCAACTGATCATGAACACTAAAGACAAAAAGACATAGTTAAGGGTTTGAGAAGTAAAGGCAGCTGTCACAGCCCCAACTTCAGCACCATAGCTTGCAACATGTCAGTATGACATTTATAGTAATGACTGAGAGTAAGCACAGCATGACCTTTACTCATCAGCCACTAGTAGAATAATAAAAACTGTTACAGACAGCAGAGTTATAACTCAATTATGTCTAGATCAAAAGATACTCGTAATACAAAAAGTAATTTATTTCAAAGGAAGAGTTCTGTATTTCTTTATTTCCGTTGTTTTACATCTTTAATGTGTATTTTGAAAATGAATCATTGTCATTACATGATAAAAGCATGACATTTCCATTGCATAAAGCAGGAAGGCAATTCAGGACATAAATAATTTTCTGTTCATGCAATGGCCCTTTATATTAATTGTCTATGGCTGATTCTATTATCAAAGTAAGGGTTATTAAAATACTGGGGAAAGGTAAGGGCATGTTAAAAATCCTCATCCAGTCTTAAGGGATCTTGAAGAACCTGTATATTCCAATGGCTCTGCAACCACCGGAAATTTGTGTCATTGGAAAAATAGAACACACTACACTTCTGTGACTTCAGTAGAGCTTCCGTAAAAGTGGAAGCAAAAAAAATGTTGAAAAAGCATTTGCATTTAATTTAGGAGAATTTTAAGCACCTACTCAAATTCCCTGCTGGTTTCACGAAGGTAGAGTTCAGAGGATGCATAAGACAAGCAGACAGTCAAATTATGCTAGAGGCCCACGGTAATTATGGATGTTTCCTTCCAAACTCACAGAACATATGCAGCCTACAGGCCTGAGTCTTCATTCCTTATCTCTAGAAATGGCTGTAGAGTTTCTCTCAACAGTATGACTGGAGCGCCAAACACAACCTTTTCACTGCTCATGGTTTCTGATTTATTCTTTCACTCCCAGCATTACCTCCAGTGGATGCCTGAGGTTAATAAGTGAACCATGTAACTGTACTAAAGGATTCTAAAAGAAATAGCAGGAGACAACTGTCACCATGATATCAAACTGTACCTTCTTTTTCTTGAAGAGAAACATTAATAAGATTGTACAGAAGAGGTGGGAGGGGAATCACCAACAGTAGCAATGCATTGTCTAACATCCTGAACTCAAATGAAGGAAATCTTTTGAGAACCCATGACTTAAAGAAACATCTAACAACCTATTCCCACTTGAGTTCACTTATTGTCCACAAAGTCTTGAACACATCTACTGAAAACAATCGAACAGCCAGTATAAGCTATTCAGCTGTGACCTGCAGTAAAAAGCAAGGAAGAAATATACTTAATTCCTGCAGACATATATTTTCCCTGTCCTATTGTCAGTCTCTGTGCTCTCTTTTGGAGCTTAAATGAGTTTATCCAGCTGTGTGTTAGCCTTTAAAAGGTCCACTTTTATTTCAGAGAAGATACTCATTTGGTTAGGGAATCAAACTCCTGCCTTCAGTCTCTTACTGAACAAAGGGCTCTGAACAAGTGAACTTCTTAGCTTAATGTGGAAATACTTGATAACTTTCTCAGAAAAAACACCAAAACTGTGAGGGAAACATCTGATATTGCATCGTTTATTAACAGGTATTGACTAAAAGCAAGCCTCTAAGAGTAAAGATTCACTAGCTGTAAGATATTTAAAATCTGGAAGCACATGTAGATTCATATACTCCAATTTTTCTGTCTTTAACATATACAGAATAACATCCTTTATGAGAGTGGTGAATATAATATAAATATACAAGTAGTTTTCTTAGGTTTTACCCATGGTGTATATCACTGTGGTATATCAGACAGGAATCCTGTATGGAGAGTAAGACGGGGACTCCTGCAGTATTGAGTCCATAAGTGAAGTGGGAAAACTACAAAAACAGACAAAAGTGGGTAATTCTGTAAGTATTATCTAGTCAGCATATTCGATCTTGCAGAACTTGCAGAACAGCTGCAGATATACTGCAAGTTGCAATGCTCCTGTGTTTTTCACTCTACAAACTCATAAACTGAGAGTACTTTGGTTTCTGATATTTGGAACTGACTTTGTTCTGTGACATTTTTCATGTGGCTTAATAGGATAAACACAAACTTTGTAATTAGTTAGGGATAACAGAGGCTTTCATATATTAATATAGCAAAGTAGTAACAAAAATGGAGGAAGGAGCACCTCTCAGAATGAGACAACAAAAAGCTTTCTCTTGAAAGTACTTGTAATAGAAATTGACTTAATCACCTTTGAAGTTGCTGCTGAAGATATTGTCAATACTGGGAAAAGGCACCAATTCAGTACATTTTGCCTGAATCTAGATCTCAGGGATTTGATTTCTCCAGTATTCCTATATTTCTCAGTCTTCCTCCGATTGCTTGGGAAGCAGGTACAGCACTTCTGCAGACTTTCTGACTACGCAGTGCCAGAACTGGCTTCCTGTACCTCAGAAAAACTATGCAGTAGATCCTGTGCAGGGACATGGAACAGAGCAGTCTTATTCCAAAAGAACAGCCATTTGGTGCTTCCTGGAAAAAGGGTCTTTGGTGAAGAAGGTCTTCACGATCAGTTGCCAAATGGCTGCTTTATGAGATAACAGATGCCTATTGTCTCACAAATTCTGACTTCAGCTTTAGGTAGAGCAGCTCCCTCCAAACATCTTATTTTTATCACACGTGGAATTCTGTCAATCTCTGTGCAGGTCTTGTGGCTGAATCATGTGCTCTGTCAACCTCATCCTGGATAACTGACTCTTGCCAAGGTTTTGAGGTATGTGGAGAAGATACTGTTTTATAAGATTAACCCCGCTCCATTTCTACACTTAATGTATTCTCCCTTTTTCTAGATACAACCATTTAATCTTCTAGGTATTTATTGTGAATCCAAGGCAACTACACCAATTTTCTGAGATAGCCAAGAACCTCTCATGAATTCAAGTGTGTCTGCCAATTATATGACATCATCTACACAAGCTAGGAAGCTTAACTCTCTATGAGACAGCCTTAAACAACAAAAAGTTTTGTGGATCAGATCCAGCCTGTCAGAACAATTTTAGTCTAGCAGTTTGTTGCCTGCTACCCTCTTATCATAGGCCCTTCACACACAATGTGGGAGAAAACAGAGGCTAGATATCTTGAGTTTATTACTCTCTAACATCTTCTCTCAAATTCTTTAGAGACTAAAGTGACTGGACAGTACCCACCACATAGCAACAGTGTAAGCTTTTTTGCATCAGATAGTTTGCACGGACTGTGACAAAGGCACACATGAATGTTGGGGAAAATGACAGGGACTACTTGTGTGTCCAGTCATGCAACTAGAGACCTCTAAGGACCAGAGCCATGGGGACATCTCCATTTTGATCACATTGTAGAGATGCTTGCTGATGCAGGGCAGAGGAGGCTGTGAGAGATGAAGTCCTCATAAGAGGGAATAAAGCCTTTTCCAACAGAATGTTTGAAGGACACTGCTCATTAGAAGTTACACACCGGACTTTTTCATGGCTAGTTAAAGAGAGTGATGAAGATGGACAGAAGGTCTATGGCCCTTTCTGTTCTATCAGCCTTTGGAATGAATCTGTTCCTCAGTTGCCCATCAGTTCTTATTAGACAGCAAGAGTTGTTATACACACCTTTTAGCATTGTTGTCACCTTATCTATAGCCCTGATTAGTCTGAGTTAGTCACTTTTCATAGTGCTCCCTTGTGAGCTGAACCTAATGTCATTATAAAATCAATGAAAAAAAATGAATCGAATTATTTTTAATAAGACTTTAAACCCTATTCTTACTTTTCTTTCCAGTGCCTCATTAAAATACAAATATTCAATCAATACAGTTTTGGCCAGGCTATAACACATAGTCTTTCAACTGCTTTTTCTTTTAAAAGTGGCCTTAATCTGTTCACAAGTACTTTTAAAATTACTTTTCCTAGTATTGATGATAAATTTTATGTATATAATTTTTCTGATTGGCAAGACATTCTTTCCTCATTAATGCTTTCTAGATACAGTCCATTCCAGATGCTTGTTCTGGATGGTTCTGCCACCTTAGTGGTGATGTTATATGGTTCTGTAACTTTTGCACTTTTATTGGCCTCAGTGTTGGTTCTGTTTCTTCTGTGGATGAATATTCAATTCTGAGATGCTTTGTTGTCCTGAGAGCCATACCATCTTGCCTTGCAAGCTGTCCTCTCCCTACTACATGCCCAGAATGCATGTGTCATCAGCTACAGGGAATACATGTTTTCAAAACATTCTTATTTACCTGCACCAGCGCTTTATGACTTATCAAGTTACTGTTAGCCCTCCTGGAACAGACAGTATTAGCTCAGTTTCTTTTTCCATACTATTTAACTGCCATGTAAATTGTTTTTCTAGCAAGTCTGATGTATTCTCTAGTTGATGAGCCTTTCTCCGAAATCTTTGCTTGTACTGTCTTTGTGATCTCTTCACTGCTTTGATCATGCTCTTGCTATGCCAGCAGATTTGGACTGTTTATGCTTTTCTTGTAACATTCTGTTTTGTCGCTTGTCCAGCTTGTCTTTGTTTGTTTATGACTTCCAATATCTTCCTCTGAAGCATTGCTATCACTTTCTCAAGTATTTCCCATACATGCTATAGGGAGATTTCTTCAGCATCCCAAAGCAGTGGCCTGAAATGCACTCTCAGCTTCACCTTGCATGTCTCTTTTGCCAAGCTATCTTTGTGCTTACAGAGGATCAGAGAGACAGCAACACCCAATCGTCTTCTTGGACATTATCTTACTCTTTCCCACAACAGAACAGAACAGAACAGAACAGTTCATGCTCACAACACTCCATACTTCTATAGATGGTAACTTCCCCCCACGGCTGTCCAGATCTGTGACTGAAAATAATGTGTTCAATGTGGTTTTTGCTCTGACCCCTTAGGGAATGTCATATGACCTCATACAAATATATGTATGTGAGAGAGCCAGAGAGACATTCTGTGTGACTTCCATGATCTAGTTATTCACTAATTTTCTATTTTTTTAATCCAACTCTCACGTTCATTCTTTGGTTAGTATCTGCACCAGCACGTCATATCTATGCACAGTTGCAAACACACATTATCAATTTGCTTAAGTCTCCAGTGGCTCACTGAGGAAATTGTCATGCTGCCTACTGCTGTAGCAATGCTGTTGGCATGTTTGGCTTGCCTGCTCATATATCTGAAGTTGGAAAAGTGTAATTTCTTGTTGTCACCTCTCCTATGTTTCGTTCTGAAAATTCCTGAATTCTCTACATTCTGTTACATATTGATATGCTATTATAATATAAAACTATGTGCGCAACTGGGTGCAAACATTTCCAGCTTTCTTTAAGCCAATTATTTTGAGACTCTCAAATTATTTCTTTTTGTCCTAGATTTCATTTTGCAAAGACTCTGATTCACACCAGAGCAAATTAGGAAATCTCAGAGTCTCCCAGGAGAAACAAAATGCAGGGCTTTGACCATAGGTCATTGACATAGACCAAAGTATATCCTTGAAGTTCATAAATTTATATGCAAGATACACTTTGATGGGATAGTGAAGCTCAGGTAGTGCTGCTGACTCACTGTGATTCTAATCTTTATGCTCAAGAAACTGTTGATGTTTGCAACTTCCTGCAATGCCAGTCTGGTCACAGCAGGCTCAGTACTGCCAGATTTGCTACAGAAAAAGTCCCAAGGTCTTCCATGGGCTCACTTTCAATTAAGTGTCTGAGGGACAATAAAGACACAAAGAATTTTCTCCTTTTGAAGAGCCACCACAAGGTCTCCCTGGTAAGATAATTCTACTTACTTTAATTTTTCCTTTCTCTCTGAGAAAAAACAAGGCGGATATCATACTGGTGCACCCAATGAAATGCAAGCTGAACTTCACAACTGAGTTTTTCAGCAGAAGCACTGCCTTTCTGTGCTAGAGAAATAAGCAGACATTTGCCTGTGCCTGGACTAAGCAGCAGAAGTGTGTCAGAGCATGTGCTGGAGTCCTGAGCCCCCCAGTTTTTACAGCGGAGACTTAGCTGGATAGCAATGCTCCATTCTGGCCTATTATAGTCACATTCCCTTCCCATTGCCATTGAGAAAACAATGGTTGGAAAAGTTGGTGTCTAAATACACAGGTTACACTCTAAAATGAGGCTGGGAGGCAGCCAGTGCACGTATCTGGACTTGAGATTTATGATGTACTCCAGCTCAGACTTTTCCCAAAAAAGAAAGTGTCTAGAGCACTTTTGTCATCCTCAAAATGTGGAAAGATTCCTGTTAATATTGTTTCAGTCTGTATCTCTCAATACTCCCTGGAGGGCAGTGGAAAGACTGAGCTGTTTGTGCAAGATATCATCAACCAAATGGGGCTCTTTGGGGAATAAGACATGGATCAGTCTGAAGGAAGAACCAACCTGACAGCAGGGAGTGCTTGAAGAGTTGTCACTTACTTAAATACCAGAGAGTAAAGAGTTATATATGAACCAGCAGAAGTCTGTATTCAGTCTAAGGATTTGATTCTCCTCTCACCTCAGTGAAAGTGTAAAGAAACCACTAAGAAGCCAATGGTGTATAAACAGTGTAAGATTAAAAACAGAGCAGGAGGTATTCTCTAGTTTGTAGACCCTGATAATCAAATCCACAGCATTACAGCATGGCACCTCCACTCAATTCAACAGGTCAGCGTGAACGAAACAGCAGAGAACCAGACCCAGCAACAAGCAGACAGTGACCCTAAAAACATTCAGGACTAAACTGTGTTCTCATTGACAGCAGGGAAAATCAAGCAGAACTGCATGGATTTCAGAGCAGAACTTGGCCATAAGTCGCAAACACAAGAACTAGGAGACAGTGAGTCATTCTCACATGCCAGATGCCATTCCCCATGTACAGAAACAGCACATGTGCTGGAGCTGTTCTTGCTGAAAAAGGACACAGTAGCTTCAGGTGCTGCGATACAACAAGTGTCTCTGCATCTGACAAGTTCAGCGGTATAAACAGGAAGAAGAAGTTGCTTTCTTTCAGGAATGGTCAAACTCTTTTTATTTAAATCCAGACAAAACAGATTAAAAACCTGTTTTTTTTAAAAAAACAGAGCAAGCTTAGCCACTGGCACTCCTCAAAAGTGAAGATATTCTGTTTTTTTTTTTTATACTGGGCCAAAGATGCAGGAGAAAAATAACTTTAAATAAACTTGCCACAGAATCTAAGACAATGGACCCTGGCCAGGGCTATGAGGGTTCTCCTACGATTGTTTGTTGACAATCGGTGGGCAGAAGCGCTGCCTTAGAAAAATGCTTACACTATGGCTGAAAGGAAGTTCAAGGAGCAAAGGAGTCTGTCCCAAAAATGCTATTGCTGCAGTAGAGTTTGACAACAAGTAGGTTTGCCCTAGAGAACACTCTATTTTTCAAGTCTGTAATAACAGGTCAGTACTATGCACAGCTTAACTCCAAGATAAACCTCAAAGAAATTCTTTGGTGAAGGATAGACCTGGCAATCCAAATTGTTCAGCACCACTTACTTAGATTGGAAAATGATACCATTTAGTGACTTATTCATGGTTACTGATGCCTCTGTATTGCCTGTTCTTGTAATTGCATATTGGAACCAGACAGCCCTCCAACAAACAGATGTTACAACTGACGCTCCAAAATGCAGGTTTAGACTCCTTGCCACGTGCAGGGGAAACACATCTTGTAAACAAGCCTGTGAACAGCACCTTTACTGCGGGGCTTGCCAAGAGATAATAACATGCAGCCTTGGGGTAGTGGCATCTCTGTGACAGGGAAAAAGCAGACTAGCTGTGACCCATGGTGTGGGAGAGTAACACCAGTTGTGCTTCTGTGCTTAGCTGATGTATCTCCCATCATGGGCATTTCCACTTAGGAAGAGTAAGATCAAGCTGTAACCGTGTTTTGTTCATAAAGTACACTTGGGAGGCTGACAGCGGTGAGCAAACTAGAGGAGTGGTGCAAAACCACCCCACCAGGGCAAGAGAGACTCTTGCTAGCTGAGAACAGGCTGAAAAGCAAGAAGCAGTGCTGGGGAAAAAAGCACAGGACTAAGTCTGCACAGTCCTCAAAGAGGAATTCCAGTAACCGGCATTTCTGAAGAAGTCTGGCTTTGTCCATTTTCTTGCTTTCGTTTGAACTATATCTGTAACTTGAACCAAGCCACTTCATTATTTATTCATTTTACACTTCTGTGTCAGTACCTGTTGGGAATGAATCTTCCACCCCACATTTTACAACTGCCACTTGAAGTCTCCCTTAGTGCACTTTCCTACAGTGATAAACAACAGTTTGTCTTCAGACCCAGGATAGAGGTATTATATAATACCGCTACAGAAGGAAAAAAAAAAATCTTCCCTCCTTTTTTTCAGGCAGCCCTCCTGTGATGTCTGTATGAACCACAGATTGAAAGCAGGCTCTGAATTCAGGCTGTTCTCTCTAAGTACCACATGTAGGTGAAATTATTACAACTTAATCGATCTATCATGACAGCTAAGGGACTGGAAAAGAGTAATACATTTTTGTGGCCCTACTGTCTGAAAATGTATGTAATAACAGAATCTGAGAGCACTGGGAGAGGTTTTGTTTTATTCAGAAGCATTGCTCAGGGTAGTTTCAGATAATATGCTCACAGTGGAGACTTCCATTATAAGGATGATACACTTCTGCAAAGCAAATTTTGAAAAAAAATCTTGTCTGATAGTTTTCACAAAATCAACTTAATCTAATTTCACAACTAGGTACAATTTTAATCATTGAAAGATTGATCCTCTGAGATTATGTTTCATCATAAATAATTTTCCAGAACTTTTACTGCCTTCTATGACCTTGGCAATGAATACAATGACAGGGAGAATTCCTCCATGACAGTTTTATGGTTCAGGATTCATAAGGAAGAATTTTGTAGTTAATCACAACAAAAAGCACTAGATCACACAGGCTGCAAATCCAAACTATTTGCAAAAGTCAGAACAAGGAGTTCCATTTATTTCTGTTTTAGTCAACAATTAAAAATCCTGATCCAGGGAAGGAAAAGGTGAGTTCTTTGTTATCTCTAATTTTGGTATTTTTTCCTCTAATTTCNATTCATAAGGAAGAATTTTGTAGTTAATCACAACAAAAAGCACTGGATCACACAGGCTGCAAATCCAAACTATTTGCAAAAGTCAGAACAAGGAGTTCCATTTATTTCTGTTTTAGTCAACAATTAAAAATCCTGATCCGGGGAAGGAAAAGGTGAGTTCTTTGTTATCTCTAATTTTGGTATTTTTTCCTCTAATTTAATAGAATCATAGAATAATAGAATGGTTTGGGTTGGAAAGGACCTTAAAGATCATCAAGTTCCAACCCCCCTGCCATGGGCAGGGACACCCTCCACTAGCCCAGGTTGCTCAAAGCCTCATCCAGCCTGGCCTTGAACCCCTCCAGGGATGGGGCATCCACAGCTTCTCTGGGCAACCTGT
>VZTO01012278.1:40770-54210 GCA_013400615.1 Syrrhaptes paradoxus
CATCTCCAGCTCCTCTTGTTTATTCCCCATACTACGTGCATTCGTATAGAAGCACTTAAGTTGGGCTCCCAAGGAGGCTGGACCTCCTGTGTGCTGCCCACCAGCCACTCTCAGGGCAGCCTGTGAACCTTTTCCAGGCTCTGGGCATTTGTTGCTGGCTTTTCTGTTGTTGGTTATTTAAGATCAGTAACACATCTTGCTGTTTCAAGTAAAGACAATACTCTTGACAACTGTGAGAAGACTCTCAGCTGGATCTAGATTTAAGCTTTCCTTTTCTTTTTTATTTTTTTTTGAGAGTTAAGTTTTCCTTACAATAAGAATTAGTTAATGAAGTAAATATTAACCAAAAACTAATTCTGATTTTGACTGGCTTACCTAAAAGGTCTAGTTATTATAGCAGTAAAAATGAATATTCCTACTGGGATGTGGCAACAAACGAATACATCCAGAAAAGATGCTTCATTCTTCTTAACGGATCAGTAAGAGCAATTGACATGATCTCACATCTATAATTCCAAATTCCAGAAATTAATAGTGGGTATATTTTAGCATTGAGTGTCTTATAATTTAGTACCAGTACCAATTTTATTTTCCAGGTGTTTGCAAAGTTAATCTTTAACAACACCATAACGTATATATTGATTATCTATGTTCAGTTTTGTCATCAGCTCTGTGGGAGTAGATGCTGGACTTTGCCACGGCTAAGCAAAAAATACCAAGCTGGAAGCTGCAAACTTAGACATGACTCTTGGTTAAAATGCCTCTGACATCTTATATACTCTGTCAGTCTCTCAAATTAGGGTTATGCACATCATTTATTAATGTTTATATAAAACTCTGAAAAGAATTGGATTATTTAAGCATATTTGTGATATATGGAGCATTGAAGATCTACATATCAGTTTTACATTGATAGAAAATCCCATTCCAATTTATTGAAATCAACTAGGATTACACAGCTGTAAATTCTTACAGAATTTTTGTTGGTGAGTGTATTATATCTAATTATCCCGCCTTATCCTAATTATCTTTAATCTGTCCTGTTTGGAGCAGTAGTTAAGAGTCACTACAAGTGGATTCCAAAGATGCTAAATAAGAATTTACAGGGATGCTTATGTCTTTCAGGCTCAATGAGCTTTTACACTGCATTACTACTAATGTTAAGTTATAATAATGTGTTAATACTGACCCACACTTTAAAAAATCCCAGTGAGGATGATGGTTTTCTTGGACTAGCCCTCATTGCATCTGTAGGCCCACCCTGTCCGGGACAGGCGTACACACCAGGAATAAATTCATCATGAAGCCAGGAAGGAAAGGGAGCTTAGCAAACAAGCTCACACGTCGGGGAGGAGGAAGGGAGAGTGTGTAGGTAGCTACAGCTGGCTGCCTTGGCCCTTTTGGGGAGGGCACCCTGTCCCCTCCTGGGGGCAGGGGAAATGTTTTGTTTCGTCCTTTTTCTGCCCTTCTGATCCACAGCATTTGCAGTCGGTGCTCCCTCTCCCGCAGTGCTGCTGGCGGAGGTCATGGCAGCAGATCAGCAGGCGGTTGCCCAACCTGAGAGCTTTACTGGCTGCCTCCCTGGCTGCTCTGTCTCATGTTCACCACGTAGCTGCTTGCCTGGCTCTTGAGAGGGAAATGTTCAGGCTGCAGGAGGGAAGGGTTTCCAGCAGGTACAAAAACGGAGCCTGCAGACATGGTGAATGGTAGCAAAAACCAGTGTACTTCTTTCTTCTCTCTCCCTGGGAAAAAGTAAGGGGAAAAGTATGAAGCCTGCCTGGTATACAGCTGATATGATGCAGGTGGTAGAAAAAGGTGTTTCCTGACTGTTGTAGAAGGATACACACTTTTTACCCCCTCCCCTACCTCGCAAAAGCACTGAATTTCAGTGTTAAGAGGCGTATTCACATTTTCCTTCCAAAGAATTGAAAGATTCCCTTCTTAAAGGAAAAAATATACGGGACACAAATCCAGTCCATCTAAGAAATTGCTGCAGGGGAGAAATCAACAACAGCTGCCAGCTCAAGCCAAAGGAATGGAGGCAGCAGAAACAAACTGGCCAGGAAGAGACAACAATCCAGTAGACTTCTTACGGAAAGCAGTACAGAAAGGAGACTGAAACATGCTTGGGGGCAAGGATGTTATGGATGTTGAAAACGAGATTAATTTCACATCCCAGTGCTGTAGCTGGGGGAATAAATAAATAAATAAATAAATAAAAGAAGCAGTTCATGGACCAAACAGCAATTTACAGACTTGATATGAAAAAGAGACTTATCTGTAGCACAAGCTAAGTCACCAACATTTTTGTACTGCAAAAGGTGTGCACTCAGCTGATTTGTTTGCAACTGCAAGGTGAGGTTAGTGACCTGTTTGACTGCAGCAGAACTGTGGAGGCAGTTTTAATGTGGCTGTAGTAACATGGATAAGCTGTCTGCTCAACCTGTAGGAACATTACCAGTTGTGGGTGAGGTGATATGAACACAAGGATAAAAGAGACTTTGCAGAAATACTTAGAACAAAAGATTAAAAAATTACTTAACCCAGATCACCAACTGTGTTCCCAAAAGGAAACAATAACCTACCAGGAGGCAATGAAACAACATTTATCAAGCAATGCTGAGGAATAGCAAAATGTAGCAAAAACCGAGCTACTGAAAGGAAAAGAAAGTATGAGAGACACACTGTTTCTGAAGACTGATAGCCCTGCAAAGCTCTTAGGTCCCCAAGGAGACCTAGTGTCACGTTATGCAAAGATAATGTGGAAATCAATTGCTAGTTTAACAGGGCTCTGCCAGGGAGAGGGGAAAAGTGCCTGGCAGAAGCCACCGTAAACTACTGGTGAAAGACTAAGAAAAAGAAGGTGATGAGGATGTACAGAGTAATCTGCCCCTTGTGACAACCCCCTGCATTCTGACCCCGTTCAGGAGCTTTCTGAGGCAAAGGCTGCATTCAGAGCCCAGCGCTTAACTTGTTCCTTGCCCTATGAATTTGTCTGATCCTTTTTGAATACAGTTCCACATTTGCACTGGTTGTCCTCTTTGGAGTGAGATAATTTCATCAGTTTACCTTTGTCTGTGAGGCTGATGTGTAATGTAATCACAGGCAATTAGAAAGCCTCAGGAATTTACTTCAGCTGCAGCTCACAATACTGAAACTACAGGATGGTGATGTGAAGCTGTTGTAGCATTTCTCTATGGTTGGAGGTGATGACAACCAGCAATTCACACTTCTCATTCGAGCTGAATGAAAGCCCATAATCAAAATTAGCATCAAGTTATTCTCAGGAAGTTTGGGTTTTTTTGGTTTTTTTGGGGGAGGGGTTGTTTTTTGTTTGTTTGTTTGTTTTTTCCAGAAGTAACGACAAATGAGAATCAAGAAAAATCATTACATGCTTTGGATTATTTGAGTATGACATACTATTCAGAGCAGGACAAAGAAGGTTCTGTAGAGTCAATGGTAGACTCCATCCGTGCACCATGGTGCATTCATATTTGTAACAGAAAGCTCTGTCCAGTTCAGTGCAGCTCTGCCAAAGATGGGATGCCATACAGCAGAAAATTGTTTCAGAATCTTTTTCAAGGAAAAAACAATGGAGACGGCTGCCTCCTGCAAACAGAGAGTGGGATGTATTTGCAAGTTGAGATTTTGTCCAAAGGAAACCAAGCTCTAATCCTGGTTGATCAAAGGAGAACCCCAACAGACCAGACTACTCTTAAGGACACATTTATAAAGGTATTTAGCTGTTTAATAATGCAAATAGGCATATAGCTCATTCTGCAGAAGAGCTTAAGCACCTAAGGCCCATTTCTGGGAGGAGAAATACCTTTGCAAGTCTGGTCCAAAAGTACTGTTCACATCAGTTCCCTGGCAAACAGAAAGCCTCTGTAGCAAATACCAGTAAGTTTGTTTCTCAGGCACAATAAATATCTGCCCACAATTCTAAATGCATTACAAAGAGGAAGGAAAACTTTAGGTGACTACAGGTAACCCAGGAGGAAATCTTCCTCCTATGTACATACTTATACATGCAGTATATACTGAATGTCTAACTTTGAAAATATGGCTGTTAATAAGTAACATTTTTTTTAAACTTTTGGCTTCTATTGCAGTCCCATTTTTAACCTTGGCTGTTACTTTGAGAAGGGCTTTCTGGATGTCACCAGTCACTGCTCAGTCATATGCAGTTGTAAGAATATGTCCCAGAACAGCAGAATATTCTATTCCATCTAGTTTCCAAGCTCATGCATACTTCATAATACTGTAATAATCTTTTCTTCATAATACTGATAATATTTTCCTATTTTCTCTAGTACTTTAACAGTCATTTTGGTGAATTGTTTGATCTAAAACTACAGTTGTGTTTCCTCACCTGTAAATTATGTCTTTTTGCCCATTTTTTATCTCTTCATCTGCTACAAACAACAATGTGACGTGTTTTATGTGACTGACTGCATTTTGAGTTTCAGTTGTCACGAGTGGTACAGTCTCAAAATACACCATGCAGCAGTACAGATAAACCCCTTTAATATGCCAAGAGTCTTTTACTAGCATTACCCATGGATGAACACCAGTAGTTCATAAATCCTGAGTAGTTCTTTTCTCCTTGCAGAAGCAAATGTGTGTCATAATACAATTATAACTGTTTTATGAAGACTGTATGGCTTTACCTGTTTATTGCTTTTTTGTCTAGATGAATTAAGTTAATACAAACTTATTAGCGCCATTATTTGTGAAAATCCTACGGTCAGATTTGGTAGTCTGGTCTCCCTGCAATGTATAGTAACCCGTTAAATGGCATGGCTATACCTGCATTTTACATATGTACTTTCAGACTCATTGCACAATTTGATGGTATTTGTTTAAATCTGCATTGCCCGTTTAACTAAAAGAGTTTGCACAAATACAAAAAAGAGCTTAGTGAAGTTATTGACTTCATGCTTTCCTACAGAAATACACAGGCATGGACCAGTATTTCAGCATACCTGTATTTTACTGAGGCTGGGACTTGGATCCACAATTAGCAACTCAGGCTGATCAATAAACGAGAGCTTTTCCCTACATAAATATTGCACCAACTGAACCACAATCAATGGTTTAATTTAGTGACAGTGATGCAAATCCCTCTGTGCACGTGGCTGAAAACCTCAAACGCTGCAAGGAACTGACTAATTATAATGAATTTAAGCCAGATCAAAATCTAATCAAGAATATCGACATAGTATTTTGTAAGAATTTAACTAAATTTTAAAACATATATCTGGATAAACAGGTGCAACTTTGTGTATAAGTAATTTTCCAAGTCTTTCAGACTATTTTCAAGGACTGCAATTTTATCCTTAAATTCACTGTAATTCTGATGAAAACCTCTTTGCTACGTGCTGATCAGCTGTTTGCATCAGACAGTAGAGGAAGGAGTGCAAATAAGATTTATAACAATTTAGAATCTATCAGCCATTATGCTTTTGGTTTCTCATAAGTTTTAATAATTAATGTCCTGAGAATAGCAGATGGACCCAATTCTTTTTAAATTACTGTAGTTGAAAATATGTACTTTTGTAGTCCTCCAATACAGCAACAAATGTTACTGCTTCTGGCTCCAGTGCTTCCTCCTTCTGACTTACACTCTCTAATTTATTTCTATTCCTCTGCTTCAACTGAGAGACAAGTTGAAAGTAATTGTCACTCCAGACAGAAGCACAGATATGCAATTTCTGGTTTGTTTTAAAAATGCAGACAAAGGACTACTGAGTTCATTTTGAATGCATAAATCCTGTATAGTTTGGAAATTGCACTGATCCAAATTTCACTGAGATATTTAACGGTATACTGCTTCTTGCAACTATATCAGTTCCTGTCTAGTTTTACTGTGTAAAACATTTTTGTCTGTGTAAACATTTCTGTTCCCAAATTGGAGCATCATCCAGGAACAGGAATTGAAGGGTCGCCAGTCACAGCCACCTATAGTTATCAGTAACCATACAGCCCATGTCTATTTTATAAAGTTCCACAGTAGCAGAACTCTCTTAACTACAATACACCACTAACATTTCCCAAAACCTCATGACAAATGTAAAACTTGGGGTAATCCACAGCTACAATGTATCACAGGACAAAAATCAACATTATCATCACTGTGCTGTGGCCCTGCAATAGCAGAGCTGCTCCTAAATAAACCTGGAGTATGCTGGAAGAGAATGAATGGCAAGACAGCCAAAGCTCATGTTCCCTGCCAATCTGTCCTAAGTGAAATGTTTTATTTTTACCCTAAATCTGGCCACTGGTTTATCTCTGAGCGCATGAGGAGAACACACAACTTTCTGACCTCTACAGGCAACTGGCAGGTACCGTAAGATGTGAGATTTTTAGTGTGCGAGGATAGTGCAGACAAATAGTGAGTCAGCCTCCCTCAGATCAGTGATTTTTGGAGATGTCAATACCTTGGGTATTCAAAGAATCTTAATTTTCCATCCCCAGAAATTTTCTCATTCTGTTGTATAGCACTGCACTTAAGTTTATAAATTTCAGTTTTTAAGACATCATTGGCTTCCCACCCTCACTACCGTTGTGTGGAAGATCGCTCCAAGCCATGCCCTTGAAATCTGCCAGGACTTTTTTTTCTCACTTTTGTCTGAAGTTCTTTGATTTTGTGATGATGTTATTCTTCAGTTTTTTTCCCTTCTTAGTATCTACCATAGTATCTTGTAATTATTTTTTAGTCTTCCTTCCTCTGCAGCTACTCCATTTTACTCTCCTGTTCTTCAACACAGGTGAAGCCTGCACGTAATACTGCAAAAGAAGACTTATTGATGCTTTGTACAGTGCATCTCCTGCTGCATAACATCTCTCTACTGAAAGTACCTCAGCCAACACATCCTAATACTGCATTTCACAGCTGCTACAAAATGGTCATCAGCAATAACCGATACAATGAGATATTTTTCTTCCCTCTGGTGGATGGGTATGTCATACTCCTTTAAGAAAGAAGGGACTGAGTCATGCTGGCCTTGTGGAGAAGGGGAGACAGCCCTTTCCCTGGAGCAACTGCCTGGAGGAGACACTTCGTGACAGCAGGGTGGGGCTGGCAGGGGAAGAGGCAAAAAAATGCTGCAGAGCAGCAGGGGGACTGAAAGACTCTGAGGAGCATGGAGCAGAGCCAAGACTAGAGCTCTGTACCTTCTTCTTCAGGTCCAAGAGAGACCAGAAGCCAGAAAGCTACTTAGTGGACTGAAATCACAACTAGAAGGAAGGATCCAGCCAACAAAGCTACTGTGGGCAGGAGGGGAGTTGTTTATAAATTCTCTGTTATTTCTGTTGTATGTCACCTAGCTACTGAGCTGTCTTTGTTTAAAACACAAACTGTTCTAGTGTATATGCAAGTAAAACCTGGTCTTTTGAGATTATAAGCCTTTATTTTTTTCTACTTTGCAGAGCTCACTATAAGAAGGGTGGATGCCTAGGCAGATCCACTGCAAAGTTCTGTCTGGCTTAATTCCCACGCTTGCATGACTCTGTGCTAGTGAACCCACTGCCACTTCTGCCACTTGTCCTTAAGATGAAAATGACTAAACAGGGTAGGATAAGTCTCAAGACTGTTCTACAAGGAAGTGTCAACAGATTGCTCTCTTTGTCTTGGGAACTTCTCTTTTCATATATTTCAGTCTCGTGCTAGTCAGCACCTTATCGATCTGATCAGTTGATGCGATAATCATTTCCACTTCAGTAATAATTTGCCTTCGCACTACAAGTGCTACTCTAATGTGTGTGAAAATTCAGGCTATCACATTGTCCCTGATTATCTTGTCCAAAAAGATTTTAGTCTGACACTATCTGCATTTGATAAATCCAAGATCATCCCATTTTGCATTTCTCTTCTGGGCTTTAGTTATTTTTTTCTTCACGTACTTTCCACCACTTCATACAGTGTTGCATTCAAACTAGAAGAGGTGAGAGGTGGGCCCATGCAAACCTCATGAAGTTCAATAAGGCCAAGTGCAAGGTCCTGCACCTGGGTTTGGGCAACCCGAAGCACAAATGCAGGCTGGGAGGAGAATGGATTGAGAGCGACCCTGAAGACAAGACTTGGGGGTATTGGTGGATGAGAAGCTGAACATGAGCCGGCAGTGTGCGCTCACAGCCCAGAAAGCCAACCGTGTCCCGGGCTGCATCAACAGGAGCGTGGCCAGCAGGTTGAAGGAGGTGATTCTCCCCCTCTGCTCTGCTCTTGTGGGACCCCACCTGCAGTACTGCGTCCAGCTCTGGAGTCCTCAGCACAGGAAGGACATGGACCTGTTGGAGAGGGTTTAGAAGAGGGCCACAAAAATGATGAGAGGGCTGGAGCACCTTCTGTACTAGGACCGGCTGAGAGAGTTGGGGTTGTTCAGCCTGGAGAAAAGTCTCAGGGGAGACCTTATGGCAGCCTTCCAGTACTCAAAGGGGGCCAACAGGAGAGATGGGGAGGGATTCGTTATCAGGGAGTGCAGTGATAGGACAAGGGGTAAGAGTTTTAAGCCAAAAGAAGGTAGATTTAGATTAGATATTAGGAAGAAATTTTTTCCTGTGAGGGTGGTGAGGCACTGGCACAGGCTGCCCAGAGAAGCTGTGGATGCCCCATCCCTGGAGGGGTTCAAGGCCAGGCTGGATGAGGCTTTGGGCAACCTGGGCTAGTGGAGGGTGTCCCTGCCCATGGCAGGGGCGTGGAACTCAGTGATCTTTAAGGTCCCTTCAAACCCAAACTATTCTATGATTCTATAAAAGACTCCTCAGAGTTATCTGGCCAATTTCTCTTTTCCTGTTTTTTAGAATGTAAAAATGAAGGGAGATAGAGAGTATATTGACATCAGTACATTAATTCTGCTGATAAGGCCTGAATTTGTATTCAGTTGAGAAGAGCCATCTTTTGTCAAGTTTTTGGCTCCTTTTTAGGTATAATACAGTGTGATGAAGGTTTCCAAGGTTGCCAAATCTTCAGCTTTGCAAGAGCAGCCCGCCCACATGCCAGGTACATAACAAATACAAAAGATTTTACAAAGAACTTCATTGCAGGAAGACTCACTTTTCAACAGAACACTTTGTTAAAAATATTAGTCAGATCTAGCCGTAGATTTATTTTACTATATAGTCTTTTCCATAATCTCTGCAGGCTTTATGATAAGGATTTATGTAGGCTGAATTTATGTTCTGTTTGGGTTCTCATGCTGTGACCATAACCTTGCTGCCTAAGCTATTGCTTAATCATTTAAGTTTTGGGTAAACATAGGTTGATGTCACTGGTGGGTTATGTAAGTGCTTTTATGGGGTGGTATTTCACTAAAAGACAAATATTTAAGAATCTTTCCTTGTATAAACTATCTTCATTTCAATAAAATTCACAGTGATTGATGAGTAATTTAAGATGTATTGTCATAATTTTTAAAAAATGTTTTCAAAGCACTTTTCAATATACTCCAGCTCATGAAGAAATAATGGTGAATGCAGAAAAGTGATGAGGGACCTCTTAGATTTTTATTTCAATGAATACTGGGTGATGTATTTATCGGGCTATTCGAAATGTTTATCACATTGTGAGTAGCTCCATCTACAAACAACATGGCTTCATAGATTTTAAACACAGAAGGGAATACTGTATGACACAATATTGCACTAATGGTTCCCTGTACTACAAAAGGCTACAAGTCTTCTAATTAATTCTTACTTCAAATCCAAGAGCAGTCTTGCTTTGAAAATTTCCAGTGATACATCTCTTACAATTCTTGTTTGATTTTCTGATTTTTCTTATCCCAAGACATTTTCATTTTATTTCTAGCTGTGACTTTCAATGTCAGATCTTTTCACATTTCAGTTATTCAGTATAAGAGCTACCTGCTAGTGTATGTCCTTCACATACAGCAATCAAATCACCCCTCTACCTCCACTTTAGTGAGTTTTTTGCATCTCTCACTGTAAATCACAGAATCACAGAATCATAGAACAGTTTGGGTTGGAGAGGACCTCAAAGATCACACCTCCCACTAGCCTCGTCAGGTTGCTCAAAGCCTCATCCAGCCTGGCCTTGAACCCCTCCAGGGATGGGGCATCCACAGCTTCTCTGGGCAACCTGGGCCAGTGTCTCACCACCCTCACAGGAAAAAAAGTCTTCCTTCTTTAACCATATGCATCTCTTCCAAAGCAACAATTTAATGTCTTTCTCAAGAGCTTATTTTGGAGGGACAGTATTTTGGTAGACCGTACCAATGGTTACATCAGTGCCAACTCCAGTGGTAACATAACCTTCTTATTTCACTTGCTGTTTCCCAAGGATCACATTAGTCACTGCATCACACTATGGAGATTTATTTAGTTTATTATTACTCACAACAATTAATTTTTCCAGTCACTACTTTCCATACTATTGTCCCACTTTCTGTAAGGATGGTCCATACCCTTTAAGATATCTGTGCTGAAATACATTTTGTTTGCTTGCAGCTAGCTTACAGAATAATTCATGTCACTGTCTTGATGTTCTGTCTTTATTTTAATTCAGCACTCCCCCACAGTTTGTGAAATGTGCAGATTTTATCAGTAACTGCTTGATGGTGATTTGCCTTTTATAGTAAATATTTTAAAATCAGTTTATACCCTATCATATTGAATCTTACTTGGGTTACTTTTGCAGTTGATGAGCAATGACAGCCTATACAATGAATCAACAAGACTGATCAGGAGAGCAGCCTGTACACAAATGTGTTTCAAGTGAACTTGTACTTTGTGTAACAGAATTTGGCAAGCTGTGACCAAATCCTTCAGTGCACTACTTCTGTTCTGTGATTCAAGGCTGAGTTTTTAAATTGGAGATTAATATTACGCTTTAAAAATGTATCTGTATTTTCAGAGAAAACAGTCGCTGTGCTAACAACGATGAGGTCATTTTGAGAACATGAACATTTCTGCAGATAGCAATAGCTGTCTGGATAATCCTTACTTTCCCTGTAATAAAGACCAGTGACTTGAAAGACCAAAATACAGTGTTTTTGAAAATATTTCAGCAGATAAAATCTCATCTGCTCTGTTTGTGTTCCAGAGGTGCAGGGAGCCTGGAATGGGTGCGGTGGAGGCATATGAGCTGAGAGCACCAGCCACAGGAACCAGTAAAACCAGTTCTTTGTACAGCCTGGGAAATCCTGCCTTCAAAGACATGACTTGACTGCTTTTACTAAAATACCTAGTTCACATTCAGGTAAAATTCAGACTATAAATCACTGTCTATTGGGGGCTACCTGGATGTAGGCCATTTTCACAGAAGCACACATTTTCCTACCATATGACAACAGAATTTGACTGGTATGTTTTGGATATTTATCCAAGTGTGAAGCCAAAGAGACCCATGGCAAACTTTTTTTTCTTAATACTGCAGGATTCTTCTTTCCTGGGAATCATCTTCTGCCAACATGTATCTCAGTCCAATCACAATCCCATTTAAAATGCACTGCTTAAAATATACTGTCCAGGTCTTCCACCAACTGCAGATGTTTGAACCTCCGGCATTCATCCCGCTGTTCAGGTTCTCTCCATCTGTCCTTCAGAGGGAGAGTGATTTCACAGTGGATATGCTTTTACAGACGAAATGTTCTTTTTCAAAGATCAAATCCAGTTAAACAATGTTTAAAAACAATAGCAAGCAACACCTCATTTTAAATCTGTAGCATTTAAACATGTAGAATGCTAAATAAATTCAAATATGTGTTCTTCTCATTTGACTGAACTACACAAGCCACAGTTATGTTCCTGTATTCGTTGCTGATGAAGGAAATACAAAATGAAATTATGCCTAGCTTTGCAATTTGAATTTTAGTGACAAGTCATTTCTTTGTGCAAGTCTACATGTATAGAGCAGTTTGGTACTGATAACATAGTCAACGCACAATTCATTTCATGTTTCATTGGGATTACTATCTTTTCTCTGTGTAACTCATAATAATAATTCCTATTATTATTCCTAATATTTCCTACAAAGAAATGGAGCATTGCGATTAAGACCAGTGATGATGTATAAAAGGAAGGGAAGAGTCAGTAAGTCATTATATATGATACACAGGTCAGGATAGACTGACCTGAACAGATAACTACTTATTAAATTTATTCATTTCCAGAAATCTTTGGATTGCTCATGGATCCTCTCTTCATACCTAAGTTTTTATGTTTACATATTGTATTCATCCACAGCGATGATATTCATTCAATCGTTTCAGTGTGGAAGAATATGGGTTTCCAGAGGAGTGAATCTATCCTACACAAATGTCCTTCAGGGGCTTCTTTAGATTGCTATGATTTTATAAAAGGGACATCGTGTTTTAAATGGTGGAGACAGTTTGTCAGAGGAATCTCTAAATACTGGGTATTAAGGTAATTCACAACACAATCAGATTAATCAGTCTGATTCTGTGTTATAAGAAGGAAAAATTTACTAAAAGACTGCATCTCAGATTGAAGGAAAACTTGGCTATATTAGTTAGGACCTCAAAAAAAAAAAAAGGAAGAAGAAATCATTTACTGAAGGAAAATATTATCTACCTGAGATTAACAAAGGAGAAATAGGTCAGCTATAGACGGCAGGTTTGAAGCAGATGAGTTGCAAAAGAAATTTAGGACAAGAGGCTATTGCATCAGACAATTAGAGGAAGGAAGGGGCAGTTGATAAGCAGAGACTGCAATTGCTCAGCAGAAGAATTAAGGACCATGAAAAATATTTTCCTCTTTTTTCAGCAGTTTGCTCCACGATCATGTCAACTTTTACTTGATGGCTGGGATTGTAGGGGTGTGAGCTTACTTTGCTTACTTTGTCAACAGACAGGAGGTTTAAAGGATGAATCTGAGTCCTCCTTTAAGACACATGAAAAAACAGACCCATTATAGCTTGATTCATATGGAACAACTCACTAGGCTGACACCCACTCACTTCCTTTCAATCACAATGCAGGGGAGTTTCCTGTTTAATCACTTTTCAGATGGTCATAATTTTGTTAGGTTCATCCTTTCATCTTCATGATCGTCATGAATTCACCATTAGAAAACATGCTAATTAGGAGTTTCTGCACAGTGGGTACAGTAAATAGCTTAGCTGGATCCAGAAGAAGGCGGAAATTATAAACACATACCGAGAGAAGGGGGGGAACTGCTCAGGTTAAAACCAACAAAAAAAAATCCCACCTTTACTGAATTAATGGGGAAAGACTATACATTCACACTCTAAGAAGTTCACAGAATCACACAGAATGACAGAATCACAGAATGTCAGAGATTGGAAGGGACCTCGAAAGATCATCCAGTCCAATCCCCCTGCCGGAGCAGGAACACCCAGATCAGATCACACAGGAACGCATCCAGGCGGGCTTCGAATGTCTCCAGAGAAGGAGACTCCACCACCTCTCTGGGCAGCCTGTTCCAGTGCTCTGTCACCCTCAC
>VZTO01012278.1:55293-72480 GCA_013400615.1 Syrrhaptes paradoxus
CTCCTCAGGACAGCCTCCGGCGGTATAGACAGAGACAAAGAAGGCATTCAGTAACTCTGCCTTCTCTGTATCCTCTGTCACCAGAGCACCCACCTCATTCATCAGTGGGCCTACATTGCCTCTGGTGTTAGCCTTATCTGCAATGGATTTGAAGAAGCCCTTTCTATTACACAGCCCTTTCCTATTCACACAGGAAATCTAAAAGCAGAAGAAGATTCAGGGTAAAGAAACTCAGTACGATCATCTGCTGTTACTGCTGCAATGAAGATATGCAGACAATTGGGAAAACTAAGGAAAAAAAGTGTTGAAAATATCCAAAATTACATCATAGAGTAACACTTTGCCCTACTAGTCCCTATAATTCAGTGGCAGTTCTGTCTCCATGTAAGGATATAGCCATTTACTTGTAAACAAAAGAGATACAAAAGAAATGTAGAATTCTAGGTTTGTTTAAAATGATTGATGTCTGTTATCACTGAATCACGGATGTGTCTAACACAGGTGGCAACATGTAGGATGGCAGTTTCATCCATAATAAGGCACATCCTCTACAGGGCTCCTCACAGTACAAAATTGTTTTTCCAGACAGCTTTCTATTCCACATAGAAAATATTTTCCATGAGTCATTTTTTTAAAATGTAAAAGAGAATTAACTTTGATTGTTCTTGTGTCCTTTTATGTTTGCTGTCTAAGAACATTTACGTAACAAAATGTCTGCAGAAAGTGAATTTTAAGGGCAGTCTCCTCATGCTGTGTTCTGTGTTTTACATTAAACTCTCTGTGCTCACCTAGCTGTTATGTCAAAGACTAACATGATGCTCAGGAATCACACAATAATTTGATAGAAAGCAGGCAGTATTTGCAGAGCTCCAGAGCTCCCTTCTCTGCCTCCTAAAATCCATACAAACCCATACAGTTGAACCATACCTTCATCTGTCCAAATCAAATACTTCTCTGCAGCCCTTTCCTTTTCTGTTAAGAGAATTAAGTGAGTTCCTTACTTGCTAGATTCACCAAAAAAAAAAAAAAAAAAAAGTGGGAAAGTGAGCATGCATGGTTGGTCATTGAGAACAAGAGAAGCTGAAAATAGAACCTCCTTGTGAAAAAAAAGCACCACAGACTTCAGAAACAACACCAGAAAGAGTACTGGTGAGACAAAATGAGATTGGGGGGAGATCAAGGAGAAACAATTTGAGGACTGTAACCTTTCAGAGGGGATGTAAAACAACGGAGCACTGTGATGGTAGCTGGTGATTAGGGAGAGCACAGTAACAATAATAATGAATCTTTAACATAACACAAAGCCTGACAGACTCTAGCAGAAGGAGCTAGTGAGGGAGGGCAAGAGATCTTTATGCCTCGTTCAGTCGGGCTTCTGATCAGCTAATGCTACCAGCAACTAGCTTCAATCAAAACGTTCCAAGAGCCTTACATTTCATGCCAAGCCTATTAAAGGACCAACTGCTTACATGAAGAGGGGCTTGAATGAGTTTTATCTACCAGCAAAGTTTACTGTCTCTTTCCAGCAGAACTTGATGTGGGAGTTACAGCACACTGCTTGAGCAGATCTAATGGTTCATTGCATGCGACTGCCCCATCTCTGGAACTGTCTCTGGCTGTCTTCTGACCTTGTGCTCAGCTGATTCACCTCATTAAAAAGGGATAAAAAGAAGCTAGCAAAAGCCAAAACAAAATTTTTGCTTGTTTAGGAAGATGAATTGGTTCAGCCTGCAGCTGGAGGAATGCCAGAGCCAGCGCAAAGGAGGGAATGGGACATGCAGCTGAGAGTGTGTTGGAAACAAAGGTGCAAATGGGACTGATCCATTTTGTGACAGCTGTACTGTGAAAATTCACCTTTAGAAAAGATGACAGCCACTGTTCCTTTGCACCAAATATCTTGATTTGGTTTTAAGACTTTAAAAAGCAAGAAGACAATTTCATCCTTTAAAAAATCCTGGAAGGTTCAGTTGTGACACAGAAAAGACAAGCGGCGATGATTTTCCATTATGTGTGTTAAGAACACGATGAAAAAGAGGACAAAATCTGACACATGAGAAGCCATCACTGAAATCAGGAACTGGCTTACACTCTTTTCTTTCCTGAAATTTGTAAACTTAAAAAAAGGAAAACAGGATGCTTTGTTTTATGAAAACACTTGAAAGAGATCCAGTATTACCACAACAGACAACCCCCTCCTCCGAAAAATAATGAAAACAAGATGACATGAAGTATTTTAAAAGACGGCTTACTATTGCACTAAAGTTCGGTTTTCAGTTCATCGTCAAACCTTAAAGGATGAGCCCCCCATTTTTTCTTCTTTTTTAACTCTCGTTTTCCTTTCTTTAGGTGTCCTTGACTTTACCAGCAGAGGGAGCAGATGGAAGAGCAAATGGGTAGGGGAAAGTAACTGATTAAACTTTGATCTTCGCTCTTTGTTTCAGACAGAGAAAACAAGGAACGATTTCATCAGCTGCTGGTAGTGGGTCAGAGTATTCACAGCACGAATACACTTACTTTGACTGAATTCTCCCTTCTTCCTCTTACAGTTCCCATCAGCAAAGCGGTATTGGAAAGCCTGACTGTTCCACCACTCCTGCCTTATTTTCATCCCTGTTCAATAGCAATATTTAGCAGAAAATTGAGGCAGAATTTTCCAGTTGATGACACTTTAAATTCAACTACACACTACTTTCAACCCTTCCTTTAGCCTTCCTCCTGTGATTTCACTGTGTCTCAACCATTTTTCTAGCACTGGACTTTACTATAAGTCTGGAAACATGCAGCCTATTTGCATACAATGGAAATTAATAGGGAAACGCACAAGGAAATTCACATCTGAATAACACAGTGCTAGTTTTGACCTGTTGGAGAAGCATTTCAGTTTACCTGTCTCTCACAAGGAGATTTAATAAGCTAAAGTCTTGTTCAAAACAGAATTTATAAGCCAATAAATGTTTCATCTGAGAATATTAGTGTTCTCCTAAAAACACATGGTTTTCTTCCCACCTTTCATTTCTGCCTCTTCATAGATAGCTTCCTCTGCACCATTCCCAAATACAAAAGGGACTCAATATCTAATAAGGAAATCAATCTAATTACAATCTCTTATTGTGCATCAAAGATCCTGCAATTTAATATTTTTTTTCAGAAAAACTCATCACATAGGAAGATGGAGAATAGCATTCTTTATCCTTGAAAGATAAACATTTGGGCAATATGGGCTTATTTTCCTTAAAACAAACGTCAATGTATGGGACACGCAAAAAATTCTTTACAAGGATCAGGCACTGTTCTGTCCTTGCTAGGGAGGAGGAGGATCAGTGGGATCAGGTCAGAGATTTAGGGAAATGCTTGATACCAGACTTCTCAGGAAGTCATTCCCAACAAAATCTTACACAAGTTGTTTAGCACGATCATGAAGCCAATAGGCTTCTCTCAGTCCAATCTGAAGTTCACCCCCCCTCTTTTTTTAACTCAGTCGTGTGGGGCTTTAAGTAAGACAAACTTATTCCATACAGAGTAAAGGTGAGAACCCAATAGGTCTGAAAACAATATCATTTGCATTAGACCAAAGGTGAGTAATTACTAACCAAAATGTGATCGCTGACCAGTTTCTCAAATTCTCACAGATGCTTGAAGGAGGCTGTGACTCTGTGGGGAGCCCACATTGGAGCAGGCTCCTGGCAGGACCTGTGGCTCCGTGGAGAGAGGAGCCCAGGCTGGAGCAGGTTTGCTGGCAGGAGTTGTGACCCAGTGGGAAGCCCACACTGGAGCAGTCTGTGCCTGAAGGACTGCACCCTGGGGAAGGGACACACGCTGGAGCAGCTCATAAAGGACTACAGCCCATGGGAAGGACTCATGCTGGAGAATTTAAAGAAGGACTGTCTCCCATGGAAGGGACCCCATGCTGGAGCAGAGAAAGAGTGTGAGGAAGGAGCGGCAGAGACAACACGTGGTGAACTGACTACAACCCTCATTCCCCATCACCCTGTGTTGCTGGGTGGGGAGGAGGTAGAAAATTCAGGAGGAAAGTTGAGCCCGGGAAGAAGGGAGAGGTGGGGGAAGGTGTTTTAATATTTGTATTTAATATTTCTCATTACCTTACTCTGATTTGATTGGTAATATATTAAGCTAATTTCCCCAAGTCAGGTCTGTTTTGCCCATGACAGTAATTGCTGAATGATCTCTCCCTGTCCTCATCTCAATCCATGAGATTTTTATTATATTTTCTCTCCCCTGTCCAGCTGAGGAGGTGGAGTGATAGAGTGGCTTTGGTGGGCACCTGGCATTCAGTCAGGGTCAAACCACTGCAATAAAATAAATTAGAATAAATTGAAAGGACTGATCATCTCACTATATAAGTTGGAAACACTCCCTCTACAGCGCCACTCAGATGGGAACAAAGGAACTTCAAACATGTTGGCATCCAGTTTCCAAAGGAAATTCACAGTCAAGGTTAACGTAGCCCTATTAATTATGCAGTTAGTAAGTGACTTAAATAGATGGTGAGTGCTGCCTCTTTCCATACGGGGAAAAGCAAACATAATTAAAATAAATGCTGGCCCTGGTATTTTGTTTACTTTCAACTCTCCCTATCCATATTCCTGACATTTATTTTAACAAAATTAAGATGTTGAGATTCTCCTTGTGGGACACTGGTAACCAGACCAGAAATGCTTTAAAGCCCCACAGAGGGCATTAACCTCTGAGTGGGTGGTCACCAAGAGGCCACAGATAAAGCTGGGATTACTTGTGCATCCTCTAAATCACAACCCAACATCCTTTCTAATTAGTCCATACGCTAATACAGCACATATTAATACTCAAGAGTGTATCTTGATGAGTAGATTAGAGAAAACATGCAAGGACTCAAAACCTGCTACCTCTGCAAGGCAATTCCTGAAATATCTCGGTCCTTGCACGCAGACCCAGATTGCTAAATACAGGATGACCAGCCTGTAAAAAACAGGTGGCATCTATGCCACACAGTTTATTACTGTGCTGTAACATTGTTGTTTGCTACAAAGCATGAGGCTATCTTACCCTTCAATGGATATTGTCAATGATATGCATCTTTCTCATTGCAGAGCTAGATGATTTTCACTACGATTACAGTATGTACGATCAAGTTCTTCCACTGACAGCCCACACTGAAAACTAATAAAAAAGGTAAAACTTTGCCCTACAAACGTGGCATGGCTCACTGATTCTCCAGGGAAACTGCCTATAATAGTTCACTTGTATCTGAGGTTTATTTTTTCAACCACTGCTCAGAAGTCTTCATGAATAGCACTCAGCAAGCCTTAGCTCAAAGGGCTACCTCTAGGCTCTGAAATAGTGCCAGTTCTTTTAAACAGGTACAACAGTGATCTGCCTGAAACCTGAGCTTGTAAATAATCTGACTTGATGACATCTGTATGGGCTTTAATTCCTAAGACTTTTCTGACCTTGAAAATAACCTGAAACGTGATTCAGCAGTAATACTGTCATAGCTGGCACTTGCAGTTGAATGCTTTGCTACTGTAATTTCTCCTGTAATTCAAGTTTAGTTTCTCAATTAATGGTACACTGTCCATATCTGGTCTATCTCACAGTTTCTCTTGATAGATCTCTGATTTACCCTGTCCATCTGATAACACTGGTTCTCAATGTCAAGACTTGCAACAACCTGTTGGACCTCCCATGCACTACCTTCAAACATTTGCTGTCACTGCACTACTCAGGAAGGAGTGTGATCTTCCAATTTTGACCTCCTCACCTCATGCTACATTAGCTAACTTGCAGCTCCATGAAATTAAATCCAGTATTTTGCATTACCCACACTGACTAACAATGTCCTACTACACTTCTGTTCTGAAGACAGTGGAGCCAAAAGGGTCATCAATATCAAAACCTTGCCTGGCCATATACTGTGCTTGAAACTCTCTGTTTAACCCTTGTTTGACTTGTCTAATATTCTGATATCTCCTACGGTCAGCCTTGTTACACTGTGGCATTTTGAAAGCAGAAAATACAGACCCTGCTGGCAGCAAACTGTTGAAACTCCTACCATTTAGCAGCCATGTTTTATGCTGTGATCTTCCTAAAATACTTCCAGATTGCTCAAAACTAGAATGTTGCAACCAAACTTTGTCAGAGCATAAGAAGAATCTGAACTGCAAGTGCAGGCTATGATTCACAACATACAACACAAATGTCCTAACTGGGCGAGGTCTAAGCGCACCAGATTCTGTCGCAAAATGCTGAGGTTTCATACGACCAGATTTGCACACACTAGTATCACTAGTAATATGATTTACACGACCGCTCTGTCACTGAGAATGTTAAACAGACAAAAGAAGCCAGGGCAAATGGATGCTTTCAAAGAGACCTAGCATACATATTAGCATAAAGAAATCATCATGGTTTAAAGACATAAACTACTGTCCAGTTGGGGAACATCTCAATCTCATTTGTCGGTAGCATTTGGATCTCGTACCCTGACCTCAGTACAATAGGTAGGGTATTCTGTTGGGTCGTCAGGTTGTCTCACTCCACGTTTTTAGCAGATTCTTGGGTCCACAGGTACTGAGCACATCTACCTGTTCAAGGACCCACAGGAGTCCTATCTCTACAGGGATACTGCTGTAAAATAAAGCTGGAATTTCAATTTACAGTGTGCTAACTACTTCATAATACGTCCCCCATCAATACTCATTTAAATCACACAGGCATCAATTGCAGAGGTGGAAAGTGTGAGAAAGAGGCCTCTGTACTGATAGGTAGTACAATGGTGAGGTAAAACAAGTAACGCATAAACCTTTCATATGAATAATTTTGTTTTCACATTACTGCAATCTTATTTACAATACATGTGGAAAAATAACTACAAGTTGTAATTTACCCTCATAGGACATACAATGGAGCTACAGATGTGCTGAAAATTGCACACATCTTTAACTTAAACTGGACTGAGGCCAACAGTGCCAAGAGGAAATAAGATAATGAATACAGGCTTATATGTACATGGCTAGACTTGCCTGGTCACATCAGGTGTTTGTGTTGATGCTCATATGCATTTGCAATATAATAGAGGGAGTGTTCACTATAGAACCAGAAACTAAATGTCTTCATATTTCTGCTTTTCATTACCTCCAATTATGTCAGCTGTATTTAGGAAAAATTTCTCTGGAGTCAATGTTCAGCTGATAGCTCCTTCCACATGAATCATGATAATCTCTGTTGCTATTTGCATAGCACTGGAAATTATAAAGATGAATAGAGACTAGGAATGACCATTTTACTCATCAGAATGTGGTTTCTTCTGTTATTTTTTCTGATAGCAATTGATAGACATTGGTAGAAGAGGGACAAGGAAGGAGAGATACAGACAGAAAGAAACAAAAAGACAGACACACAAAGACAAAAAAACTGAAAAAACACACCACACACAAGAAAGACGCACACACCAAACCAACAAAACCATCTTTATTAAAGTTTTATTTACATATTGCAATGGGTCCAGTAGTGGCTTGAAGCCAGTCTGACAATATCTTCATTTACACCTCAATTCCGCATTTCACTTTTGCAAGGATACAACACACTGCCTCATTAGGCACATCGTGTCCACTATTACATTTACTCCCTTGGGACTCCACATTTTTCGTAAATACATTCCAACTCTACACATTTAGCATACCTTTAGTCGCAGCTCCAGACATTGACAGCAGTAGTAGCTACACCATCTGGTAGCCTTTTCCAGAGTTCTCATTGCCATTACAGCCATTGCTTCTCATCTACAGGTCTTCTTCTTCACAGCAACATCAACGGTGTCAACTTCACAGCAGCGCAATACAAGTGCAGCAGTGCAACACACTTTGGACTCTTAGTATGTTAAATAACACCTTCCTTAAGTAACTCCACTGGAGTGAGAGACAGTATAGTTTATCAGAATCTGGCAGTGAGTGGTTTGCTTCGTTAATAACATCAATATCTTTCAGTTCTGCCAACAGATGCTGGCAGAACAGTTACAGGAGATTTGTATAAAACCGATCACAACAAAATCAAAGCAGACTCCACTGATATGGTTTTGTTTACAAAGGCTGAAGTCTGATATCGTTATTCATGTGGCAACGGGCTCGTATTCGAGTCACAAGCCTTTCTACATGTAAGCTATCTCACAAGCCCTGAAACAGATCTGAAGACATACTAACAGTGCTCACTTTTTCTCCATTATCTGAATATTCAATTAAGAAAAGACTATAGATGGCTTGTTATGTGACATTAATGGCTAATGGAAGTCATGCATGCAATTTCTTTAAGACCACAATGAATGATTTTTGGCAGGGAAAATCAATATGTAAGGACATGGAGGAGGGGCAAAACAAATATTCTTGACTGTAATTAACTATTAAAATGATTGAAAGCCAGTGGGCTTCTAGCCTGTAGGCAGGGACAGTTTTATTTCATTCTTTCCCTTTCCTAAAGATGGCAAGAAACAGAAAATGCGATAACAGTGAGGAGACTACAGCTCTTCGGAAAGCTTAGGAATGCATTAAATGTGGAGTGATTTCAGTGAGCTCAGGATGTCAGCTCACGTGCAATAGCAGATGAAATGAGGATGGCTGAAGTACTTACAGCTCCCAGCTGCCCACTTGCTCTTTGCTGGAGGCTGCTGCTTCAAATGCAAGGAGACCTGCAAAGGCTGTGTAACTTCTCCCGCACCTTGATATTTATTATGGTTTATAGGTGAAGGTTAGGGTACATTGAATCAGAGCTGCTTTGCTGCAACTGATAAGACTGTTAGCCTCAGAAGTTCCTCTGCTGCCTGTTCTCCCTACCTGTTTCCACTGTATCTATCCCAACAGGACCCTCTGAAGAAGGGCTGGTGCAGACAAAGGGAGGAAGCAGCATCTTCTGCTCTTTCAATCTAGTTTGTCTCCACTGGTGAATTAACATCAGTAGTGGACAAGCATCTCTATTAACAATTCACCACTGCTGGCCCTAGTGAACAGCCTGGATCAGTTGAGATTTGGATAACTCCTGTGGGACCTGAGAGCTCTGTCAAATGTCCGTGTCCCAGGGAAGCAGAAAAAAATTACAACCTTAGGACAGTGAAGGATCTCCTATCTAATGTTCATTCTCTACTATCCTGGAGGAAAGGTGATTTACATGCAACCAGTACAGCAGATATGAACCATGGTGTCATTTTCCATCGCCCGTCATCATTTTATATATGTACACACACACGTACATACACACACACAATTGCATTATTCCTGTGTAACACTGAAGTCTGTGTTAGTGGGAGGCTGGTTAAATGTGTTTGAAAGGATCCATTAAACTCTCAGCAAGTAAAAATTTCCTTTCCCTTGTCATAGAAGATTGCACTTTTTTTTTCCCCTTTTCCATTTAAATATTAATTCTGTATTTTGTAATGGACAAAACCAGCTGGAAGAAGGAAAACACTGCCCCAGAAATTAAGAGTATAAGAAACGGGTAATGGGAACAAGGTTAAGGATAGTAAGGCGGCACAGAGAAATTTTAATGAAGAACTTTTAAGTGAAAAGGTTTGTACCTCAAATTCACGGCGAATCAAAACAACTGAGCACACACTACAAAGAACAAAGGCCACACATTTCCAAATTGTCTGACTCAGATGTACATGACTGTTGGGTCAAAAGGCCACTTAGTTCAATAGCTGTGCCAGTAGCCAGTAGCAGATATTTCAGAAAGAATAAAAGAAAGAGAACAAACAAAGAAAGATATTTCTGCTGATATTTTCCCCCAGCTGCTACAAACTGGTAATGTGATATTGCAAGGTTTTTCTACAAGCATTCTTTTCTTGTTGTTTACCTCCCTTCTCAGATCATTCCAGAACCTGAATGGTCCCAACACAGATGCCCAGGAAACTTCATCTGAAACATCAGCCCATTCCAAACATAGAATCACAGAAACATAAAATAGTTTGGGTTGGAAGGGACCTTAAAAATCACCAAGTTCCAACCCCCCTGCCATGGGCAGGGACACCCTCCACTAGCCCAGGTTGCTCAAAGCCTCATCCAGCCTGGCCTTGAACCCCTCCAGGGATGGGGCATCCACAGCTTCTCTGGGCAACCTGTTCCAGTGCCTCACCACTCTCACAGTCAAAAATTTCTTCCTAATGTCTAGTCTAAATCTACCCTCTTTTGGCTTAAAACCGTTACTCCTCATCCTCTCACTGCACTCCCTGATGCAGAGTGCCTCCCCATCTCTCCTGTAGCCCCCTTTAAGTCCTGAAAGGCTGCTAGAAGGTGTCCCATGAGCCTTCTCTTCTCCAGGCTGAACAAGCCCAACTTTCTCAGCCTGTCCTCGTACAGGATGTGCTCTAGCCCTGTGACTATCTTCGTGGTCCTCCTCTGGACTCCCTCCAACAGATCCATGTCTTTCTGTGCTGGAAATCTGCTTTGATTTCCTAGTAGTCAGCTTTTAACACACAAAAAGACCTTCCCTTCTATCCAGTGGGAGTCTGATTTCCATACCAGTCTTTCGTGAGTCTCTGTTGAAGGACTTTTGAAAATGCAATATACTTTGCTGATAACCAGAGAATCTTAAAACATGACCTTACTGACTCCTTCAGAGCGTTTTAACAGATTTACGAGATGTGACACCTCCGTACAAAAGCCCTCGTATTTACCTATGTATCCTCTAGCATGAATTCCACCAATTTGCATGGGATGGAGGTCAGCCATCAGGTCTTTGAATCAGAATGGGAGTCTTTCCCTCTCACTGAAGGCAGGTTTAAGAAAAAGAACTACAGAGAAGCCAGCAACTATAATGCCTAAATAGCTTTAAATCATGTTAAGTACTTTGGGACAGTCAGTCAATAGTATCAACAATGAGAACACTTTGGCACCGACAGGCAGATTGACAATATGTCATACCAGAAATTATTGTGAGTTTGATGAAGATACACTTTTTCAGCAGAAAGCTTTTTTGCAGAGGAAATTCTTTCAGCAATGCAAACGACAACTCTGCCAGGAATCCCTGCAGTACTGTGGCTCAGGGATGGTTTGTCTTTTTCCCACCCCGTCCCTACCTGGCCATTGCCCCGCTTTGGCCCTTCCAGGCCTTCTCCCTCGAGCGGAGGGTAGAGCCTTTTCAAAGAGAAAGGAGGATAGAGGCCAAGTGAAGAGCTCATCCTTTCCTTGTTTCAGGAAATCAAACATCCAAGGTCAGCATTTATTCTTACCAGGGACTATTTTAAAGCTCCAAAATCATCACTGACAAAAAGCTTTCCTAACACACAGCCTGAATTTTCTTTTTTTAGCAAGAGTCAGTTGCTGCTGGTTATACAATCATCTGCTCTCCAACCCTGTGGAATTTCTTTCTTTTGTATCTTCAAAATACATGTAGATATTGATGCTCTCCCTTTAATTCCTTTTCATGATGTATTTGAAAACGTTTTATCTACAGAGAGATGACATTTCAAGTCATGCTGTGGTTTTATTTTGCTCTGCAAGCACTTTAGGAGTGTAAGAAATCAGAGATAAAGGCAGATGACAGGTCTTCACATCAGTAAGATTCAGGGGGAGATTTGAGGGCGTTAGATATTAGTGCAGGTTTCCTTTCATATTATCTTTTTTATCTCTCCATTAGCCCACAGATGCCTAGGAGCTTGGGAAACCACTGCATGAGGCTCTGCCCAAGATTTATAGAGGCAGTGCTCCTCTAAGTATCCCAGTCAAGGATTTAGACAATATTAATTACATGATTACATAGGTAAAAATGCTATGAGAGGGCAAAGGCTGGCCAGAAGTGATTGCTTAATTTAATAGTCACTATGGCAGCAATGACAAGTGCACACTCTAATCCTCAGTTCAAAAGTTTGGCTGGGTGTTTCAGAACAACCCTGCAGGTACATACGCATGCACATGCACATGTGCACAAACACGTTTCCAACTTTCTTCGTAATACAATCCTTCTAACTCCCCCATGCTAATAGCTGTCTTTTAACTTTTCCTCCTGCATTTCAGTCATGTGCTACGATGTTGTTCATAGTATAAATTTTGATAGCTTGATCCAGTGAGGTGTGAAAATGTAAATCCAAAAACTCCAGGGCTTTTCACTAGAATTTTGCAAAGCAAAACTTTAATATTTCTTTTCCATTATTTTGAGAAGTTTATAGATAAATCCTGTGCAGCTTTGACTTTCACTTCAGGTGTACTTTGCTGAAAAATTATACATAGGATTTTTTGTCCATTATCACTATCTTTTCTTTTATTTTGGTGGCAGTGCTTTTTTCCCCCCTTTTTCTTTCTCTCACATACACTGAAGTCCCTTTCATCCACATTCGGTGGCATATTTGTCTCTGTATCTATTCAGCTCTGCAAGCAACTTCTTTTTCTTGCTAGCTCTATCCTAATATTCTCTCCTTTCTCTCTTTTTNTGATCTGGAGAGCCCACAGCCGTTCTTAGACAGGCTGTGCACATTCAGTCCAACAGCATGCTGCTTCATTGAAATGACTGCTGCTCGTGATGGGACACTGGGATGGTGCTCCCTCCTTGACCTTTCATGCTGGAGTTCACAGCTTAGTTATGTGATTTGGGGGAGAGATAGAGGGACTAGTAAGAGGAAATAAGAGTCCCCTGCAAATATTAAGGAGGTTGACAATGGTAAAGAGAGGTACAAACAATTAATCCTGAGACAGAAGTATTTTGGTTTAGAGATTAATGTAATTTTACTATTTTTGTGATTGCCAGAGTGTATGACCTTAACCATAAACAAACAGAATGGAAATTAAGTTTAAAGTGGAAAGCTATCTAGATGGTTCCTGTTATATCACTCCCTCTGGCAGAATGAGCAGGAAGACTGTGCTCAGATTTCTCAAGATATTAAACATGTGGTAGTTGTCTCAAATGTTCTACATACACCTATAAATATGACTTTTTTTTCCTGTGACTTGAATGCATAACTTCTCCCTTTTGCATTTTCCCACCCAAAATGTAGTTTGAAGACATTTTCCAGGCTCACCTTTTAAAATAACTTATCCAGAGTAGTCTGAGTATCAGGACCGCTAAATGTATAGGAGAACTGGACACAGCTACTTATGTCAAGCTGCTTGTAAGATTAAATATTTGCTAAATATCACCTCCTGTGTTTGGCATGTTTAATATGATGAAATGAATAAAGAACACTAAAACTTATCAGAAAACCTGCAAAACCTTTCCCTTTACCAAAGAACATTTTAACCTGCAACCATACCGTGCAAAGCAGGTGCCATCTAAAATTCAGAACATTGTCTATGGTCTAAAAGGAGACTGTTAAAAGGTCCCATGATCATGCTACCACCGTTCCAATTTCCCTTCAATAACTATTCTTTCCCCGTTCACTTTTCAGTTTTGGAGATGCTTGCATCTTTCTTCTTAACTATAATTTCTAAACCCAATCTCCCACATCTGTTTACTGTGGCTACAACTGTCTTTGAAAAACTGATAGAAGGCCTTCTGTCCTTGTTAATCAAGCAGGAGGTAAGAGCTATTTTGAAATGGAGTTGATTTAGCAAGAGTAGCAAACAAAATGCAGGGAAAAAAAGGCAAGAAAGGGCTTAAATGCATGTAATTCTTTGACTCACAAATAGCTGTAAGCACTCCCACAGGGTGCCATACATCTGTTCCAGCTCTATTTTCTCATATCCCAGGATTATCTGTTCTGTCTCAGTGTTGTGACTCTTGGATCTGTAACGCAACACTTGACATCAGTTTGGCTCATGGGATATTATCTTTCCCATTATAAACTAATTCTTCTTTTGAAAAAGTAGTGTCCTACTTTCAAATGAAATTGTTCTAGAAAAAAATTACACTTCCAAACATCAAGTACATATCCTTTTGTCTGCTTGCAAAAATAATTAAATCTCTGTCATCCTGAAATAATTGTAGACAGTCATCATATCACACTAAATGGTCTGCTTCAAAAGCTCCATTAAGGACAGGCAAACTTATTTGAATAATACAAGAAGTGGCCTAACCCTTAACATTAACCTCAAAACACCACCAGACTGAAGTTCAAAGAAGTTCAGCCAGCCCTTGCATGTTCCCTTCACCCACACATATCTTTACCTACCTCAAGACATCTTCAGTTTAGAGAGAACTGCGAAGCAATGTAAGAAAGCGTTGCTATTTCCTTTCAACTGAATTGAACAGTACAATAATTCCCATAAGGCAGCCCACTTACCATAGTTTTCATCCCAAACACTGGAAGAGATGAAGATACAACTTCTATGAAATGTCAAAAACTATAGATAAATTTAAAAAAAAACAAACAGCAAAATTCAAACTTCACTAGGTTCACCATCACTGTGTGATAGATGAGAAGACATCACCTTTTAAAAAAATTTCAGAGCAACAAGAACAAAAGGGAAAACAATTCAGCCAGAAGACTGAAAATGAAAGATTTACGACTTTTCCTAGCTATATTAGAGACTATCATGTGAAAGACCTTATGCAAATAGTTGGTGGAAATTTATGTATGATATTATCCTCTGTCAGAACTCTTTTATTGCTGTGTGTAGAAGTCAATTAGAGATTATTTTACATGCTCATCTATGAGCAGAAATGGAAAATAAAGGGAGTCTCCCTGCATGATTCTTTTTATAACTAGAAATACATTTTATTTTCTTCAGGTTTTAGAAGCTCTAAATCGTATTTTAGCATTGAAGACAGTGGGAGTCTTGCCTGCATTCTCTGTCAGGACTGGGCTTATTGAAAATTCTGACTGGGAAATAAAGAGCCCAACACAAAAGCTTGCAAACAGAGAACTTACATTCAGCTATAAAATCATAAAAATGACTTTGCATTTTGACTATGAAAATGAGAAAAGCACCAAATGAAAACTTAGTAGGTTGCTCGATGGGAGGATTCCTGATAACTGCAAGCATCTGCCATTAAACTATGGGTCAAATCCCATTTGACAATCTAGGGCACGATGGTTACTCATGCTCACAGGGCATTTGTTAAGAATGAATATAGTGTTATGCTTATTATCCCTATTTTGACTGAGTAAATCTGTTTTTCGTGCAGCATTTCAAGTCTCAATCCAATGGAGTTAGTAGGAGTTCTTCTTCACACTTCAAACACTTTGGATATGTTTCATATCTGTTGTATAAGCCGTAAAGACAGCATACAGGGAGTTTCACACAAGCAGCATGGTTAAGCATATCAGAGAATGAGTGTTTAATTTAATTTCATTTCACTAGTTGTTCTCTTGGTTTTGTTTTTTCTCTTCCAGATGACAGTTTCTAGTGAGCAAGACACACATAACAGTAGGTAGGTCTGCTACTCTTAACTGCTGGATCAGCTTTTCCTGAATCCTTCACTTTCTCCATAATTTTTGATGCTCAAGGTGAGTCAGTGCTGCTCAGCTACATGGGTGCCTCCCAAAACTCTCATTTCACGAGTTAAGTCCAAGATTTAAACAAAAAACCCCAAAAGGGACCAATGCTGTTTACACGGAAGGCTGTTTTAATGCTTGTGTTCTGAGGCTGCTTGTTTGCAATGTGATGGATGCTTCCATTGCAAAGCTCCTGTACCTAAGTCAACAACCTTGAAAAAAGGCCTTAACCCTTGGCAGCACGGCTGCATCTCTGAATGCAGGTACTTTGCTGCAGTTTGTATTCACTCATACCTGCAAAAATGTCAGGGTTGTCTTCAGTCCTGAAGAGGGACTTACCTGACTGGTGAAACAGAACTTGAGGGGCTGACACAGCCCGCGGCTGTATCTGGGGATGTGGACAGACGGTGACGTGGTGGGTTCCAGCGTGCTGGTTGAGAACATAAGAACTTCTTATTTGCTCAACTGCTGTGTTTGCTACTACAGCTCACCTGCCAGTGCCACCATTTTGGAGACTCTGGTTTTGATTTTCCTCTGTATCTCAGTGTAGTAAGCAAGCTGTAACGCTGCAGCTCTTAAGAGCGCTTTACAGCAGCAGAATGGCATATTTTAGAGATGACAGCACTGCGAACTGTTCCAGAGGAGCTATTTGGCTTTTAGGATGACTGCTCTAGAAAGAATTCTCTGGCTTAACAGCACCAGGAAAAGGGCAAGGGAAATACATATGCTGCAATCTGGTTAAGGAAATGACAAGCTCCTGTGCTGTAGTACTTAAGCACAGTCTCTAGCCGACACCATTTATGAGCTGTTACATACGGCTGCAATCACACACGGGCTCAGCCAGGCTTTCCATAGGGCTCACATTTGTTTTCACATTCACTTTGCAAATGAGTTTGTAATGTGGTGCAAATGGTAGCAAATGGACATTAAATGAGGCTTGTATGTAGACTGATCCCTTGTAAATATATAGGCTATTATAAAAGTAAATAATAAGAAAGCAAACTAAATAACAGCTGCCTCTGTGACAGAAACCAATGCAAAAAAAGAGTTGTTTTACATATACAGCATTTTGAAATGTGGGTTTCCTGTTTAAACTCTCTTCCGTCCAGCCTCAAATTCTCTCTCTGTACCAAACCTACAACATATTTTATATTGCTATGGATACTTTGGATGGAAGACAGTGTGCACTAGCAATCAAATTTTCCACAGGAAACTCTTCCAAGAACCTGTCCCACATGGCAGTGCTCATACAGAGTTTTTGCTCAACAGTATACAATCTTTTTCTAAAGGGTGCATCTAGCTGGGACTTCAGCTGCCTGTCTGTAAGTCTGGAACAGGGCCAAGGCCTCACCGCTCTCTGGGATAATTACTGCTAACTGCATTTTGCTATCACTTGCCATTGCTAGACGTTTGCCTCCTCCTAAGCAGGGACTGATACACTGCAGGAGCAAACTCTCTTTAGGGTGCAAAGAAGAAATGCGAGTCGACATTGTAAAAACTCGTTGGGAGACTAAAATACAAGCAAACCACAATGGTGGCCAAATAGAAGTGAGTGCACAGGAATTACTTGGAGTATTAGAGGTTTAAAAGGGGAATAGTAAGCAGTAATACTTAGGATGTAAGCATCTCATGTAGGAAAAAGCTTAAGTTTAAAAAAAAAANGTCGACATTGTAAAAACTCGTTGGGAGACTAAAATACAAGCAAACCACAATGGTGGCCAAATAGAAGTGAGTGCACAGGAATTACTTGGAGTATTAGAGGTTTAAAAGGGGAATAGTAAGCAGTAATACTTAGGATGTAAGCATCTCATGTAGGAAAAAGCTTAAGTTTAAAAAAAAAA
>VZTO01012278.1:75714-106845 GCA_013400615.1 Syrrhaptes paradoxus
ATAGTAAGAAGTAATACTTAAGATGTAAACATCTCATGTAGAAAAAAGCTTAAGTTTAAAAAAAAAAAAAACAAAAACTGGGTGCTGGGTTAGGCAACATGCACAATTAACTTCTACTCACCTCAGGGGTCAGGAATGTGATTTGTTACTTCTCAGTATCTGTTCCTCTTCTTCTTTGCTTCTCCTACAGCAATTCGACCTGACACTTTTTGTCCCTTCTAGTAGTGAGCAACACTCAGTTATGGGCCGCAAGGTTATATACTTCTCCCCATAAACAATATCATAGTACTGTCAAACTTTTTGAATAAGAGGTCAATGGGGTTCCAGAGGTGGTGGGAGGGGGTTTTCTCCTCTTCTCTCAGTAACCTTCATGCCAAGCTCAGTGGGAGCTGAATGAACATCTCCTCAAGCTACAGGAGCACACAGCATCTTCCTCCTCTCTTTTCCTCCAGCTGGGGCACAGAATAATCCTTTCCCTGGAACAGCCTTTTCCCTCTGCCTTTCCCTTCTGGTATCCGTTGGCTACGCACACGAAAGCTCTGCTTTGTGATGATGCTTTCCAGGAGAATCAGGAGAGCCACAAGTCAGGAGAGCAGAGTGGAAGTGCAGCCTGGTCCAGACAGTTTCTTTCCCCATTGCTGGAGCAGATAGGATCACACGCAGTGATATCCCAGCCCTTAGGAGGACAATGGGTGGCCACAGCAAATCCCGGGCTGTGCAAGGCTGTGAACAACATGGCACAAAATTAGATTCACAGATACTATGGTACCAGAGTGGTAGTACATATTTAATGATTGTTTATTATTGTCATCAATCTGAATACCTCCACCTTAACAAAAGTTAATGCTTCAGATTCATCTTCCTGGATGTGTAGAGCCTGCGTTTGTGCCTCATCACGATTATATCTACTGCCTTTGAGGGCAAACCCTGAGCCTGTACAGAAATTACAATAGCAACAATGCACACTTTGGTACAAGTTCTCTTACATGATTCCTCTTGTTAAACTAAATGAATCTGAGGTAATACTGATTCACTTTTCTGNGTATTTGTCCTTGAAGGTATCCTAGCAATAACTATAAACATTCTTGTCGGTATCAGCTTTTCTCCTGAGCAGGAATTCAAAACATAGCTTCTTGCTAGCTATTTATGAAGAGAAGGGAGAAAAGGAAAAAAAATTAGCTCCCCTCTGCTTAACCCACTACACAATGTCTTGGCACAAATTCTCATCTTACTACTTATTAAAGATACGGATCTATACAACTAGTAGTTGCCGTACTTTCTCTTTCCTTGACATGTTACATTTCTTCCCTCTTCCTTTCTAGGGAAAGAATAATCTCCTCCTGGCTTGATCACATTAAACGTCTATTAATATAGGAGTGAAAACTCTTTTTAAAGCCTTTGTAAAACTCAGCCTTTAAACCCTCAAGGACCACTTCCTTACTGATCTTAGATTTTTAAAGGCATATCCACATCTTTCTTTAAACTTAAGCTCTCCAAAACAGACCTTCATTAAATATTGTTCATCTTGGATTCTGGACTTCTAAAAAGAGGAAGCTTTACAGACAACAATGCCTCTTTACACATTTACACACATTTAATTTTTATATGGCCTTTACCATTTTCTCCTAAATATTTCTGAGAATCACTCCTTAGTTCTTGTACTTTTATTTGGTTACATAAAGGAACTCCCTTCCATCTCTGTGAATATCAGCTGGTTGAATCCCAGCTGCTTCCCAGATCAGATCTATCAGTGAGTGTTCAGACCATCTGATCACTGCTGGAGATTCAGTGGTAAGTTGATATTAGCAAGGCACTGAAGGATATGTATCACCCTTCAAGACTTTATAGGATATGTATCGTGGTATGAAACAGTAAATGCAATTTCTAAAATAGTGATTCATTACCCTCCAAACACTACTCTAATCCAGTGCTTTTAACAAATCTATAACTTTTCTATTTGCTCTGGACTGTACTATTCTGTCGTGATATCTCATCAGCTGAACTTAGGACTTCATTAAAATTGCCCCCAGGAAGGTAACTTCCCCTTCCCTGAATGCTAGAAGAAATCTAAAAAGCTATACAAAGAGAATGAAAAAGAAAGAGGAAACAATTAAGAGATAAATACTTGTTAGTTTTCCCTTTAGATAACTTTTGATCAGAAGCATTTGCCTCCTTCATCTAGAAACCTGATTTTTAAGACAAGCAATATATTGAGCCAGTAAAATTGCCACATCTCCCTCCCACACAAGAGAGAGCAATGTCTCAGTTTCCATGATTTTCAAATGTTTTCTTCTTGTAATGGCACAATGGCGGGTGTACCACTCTAGTCTTTCTAAAGTCCTCTTTCAGCCAGCTCTTTAAAAATTTATAAAAGTAATTTTCATTTGTTCTATCATTCTACCACTATTATTCTATTCTTTTTTATTTTCAAAGCATATATCTTCTTCTCTCGAGTTAAGCGTTACAAATATTTCTAAATCATTGAATACCCAACAAGAGGATTTTATTTTAATATTCATTTCATTCTTTAAAAGAGACACTGATGATCTAACTTTCTTCTCGGTTGTGTCAGTGTATTGTGATTTCATGTTTTTTGGTCCCAAAGCATTTCCTAGTGTATATTAGAAACCTAAAATTGCTGATGAAAGTCACAATCAGCCAGAATTTACTTCCTCATCAGCATTCCCTGACTTTTTAATCTCTTCCCCTTGTCACCTTCCCAGAAACACAAATACTCCTTACTACAGAAAAAGGATAAAAACTCAATTTCCCCAGTCCTCTTCTACAAGAGGAGTGGATAGCCCCTCCTCAGAGGAGCAGTGAAAAGTTCTTGACTGGCAACCTGGGTGAAACTGAGGTCCTGTGATATATTTGGCCAACACTGGTGTCCTGGCTCACTTCTCCTCTGCTATGATTGCACCTTCTTCCCAGTGCTTTCCTTTCAGCCTCAGAAAACCACTTTTCCGACATCCATTTCCAGGAGTTCAGTTGCACCTCTATTATTTTCTATGATGTTTCACATTTCACTCCTTATCCTCTCCTTCATATTTTTCTTCAATCTTAATCAAATCCTCTTGAACACTGACGTTTGTGACTTTTTTTTTATTTGTGGTCTTCTTGTCCCTGTACTTTAATTTCATCTTTATTTCGGAATAAGTTTTCTCTGCAGTATCATGGTGTTTTCTCCTGATGTCTACATCAGATTCAGATTGTTTTTCCAACCACATTCCATTGTTCAGGGATTTAATCTCTTCCTTTTTCTTTTTTATGATGTATACTTGATATATAATAAGGTATTTGAAAGGAAAACTATATATTTGCTGTTCTAAAGCAGGTCATAATATTGCTTACTTCTTCCTTCTCCCTTAAAGCAACGAGCAATGGACCCCAAAACGTTTCTGGTTTATGTCTTCCCCGTAAAAAGGCCATAGCCTTCTTCAGAATCTTATCTTTCTGTTTAGAAGAACACCATCTTCACATTATGGATTTGTTGGCAGGGGTACAAACAGCTTTCTGGGCTCATTCTGTGATGATTGCTGGATTTGTTTCCAGTTGCACAAAGAAGTGAAGATCTTGCCTGAAGTATCTACGAGGAACTCTCTTCTTTACACCTCCTGTGAACTTCCTCTCGTCACTCTTACATTACTTTCATGATTTTTCTCTACAAACTCCTTCTGGTTTTATTCTTGATCAAATCTTGATTTATTTTGCAGCTTTTTTCCTTGCTGCAAGATTTTCCAGCCCTCTTACTTTTTTAGGCCAATGACCCTGCCCACTAAATCCTTCCATCAGATTTAACCACACAAATCCGCACCTCTATGGAGGATTTTTAGAGATCTGCTTTTTTGATATCTGGCTGATGTTAACTCCTCAAAGTCTCTCTGGTAACTGGGCTTGTTTTTGTCATTTTCCTTTTCTGACCTCTATGTTTTCTTTCCCCCTGCAGAAACCATCTCTGGCAGTACAGACACTGTGTGCTGTTCTGTGCTAAGATCTCCCAGTATTTTTTTTTTTGGTGAGGGGGTGAGAGAGTAGGAGGAGAGATAGTATAGTTTTTCATTGTGGTCCCCTAAATAGAAGAAGACAGGAAGCAATATTTGCAAATCACATCATCTCCTCCTTAAAGCTCCAGTTTGAGTAGCCATCCGCTCCCGCAATCCCTGGTAGTCCCCTAACAAACCATTTCTAATGCATTCATGAGGTCAAAATAACTTCAGCTGAAGTCAGTGGCATGGTTTAGCTATCCAGGGAATGTAAAAATGCATAATTCAGGTGTTTTGTTGCGGGACTATGTGAGTGCCAGTTGCAGAAGCACACACAGAGGCAGTGACAAGCTGAGTTTGAGTTCTGCATAGAACTTGTATCACATTCCTTTCCTGTTCACAGCTTTTTCACGCCCTTAAGCAGCTATAATTCTTCTGGAGTGAAGGAGCACTTAAGTGGCAACTCCCAGTGTGAAGGACACACAACAGGGTTGGGGTGAAGCCTTTTCCTCTCTGGGTATCCCAAGCTGGATGTGGACTCTGCACCACTCGAACTTATTCTGGAGAATTAGACAGCTCTCCAACTGTCTCCCCATGCCCTACACCCAGTATGAGTAACAGTATCTTTTTATTAAAAGCAAAGAAATGCTTATTAAGATAGCTTGATGGGATTCAAGGTGCGGCCTCACCAGTGCCGAGTACAGGGGCACAATCCCTGCCCCAGTCCTGCTGGTCACACTATTGCTGATGCAGGCCAGGATGCCGTTGGCCTTCTTGGCCACCTGGGCACACTGCTGGCTCATGTTCAGCNAGGACAGGCCCCTGGGGAACACCACTGGTGACCGGCCACCACCTGGACTTAACCCCATTCACCATGACTCTCTGAGCTTGGCCATCCAGCCAGTTTTTTATCCAGCAAAGGGTGTTCCTGTCTAAGCCATTCAGAATGCCTGGATTAAATTCCTGCTTCTCCTGTGGGCTTCCTATGCAAATTCCTATTCTCCTGCATTCTTCCAGCTGCAAAAATGGGAATATTTCCTTTATCCTGCCAGACATCCAATTTGCTTCTTTTCCTGTACACTTTTTTCTGTGTTTCTGTTATAGTGTCTTCCTTAAAGGGTTCTGAATTTGGACAAATTCTGTATCCTTTCTTAGAAGTATGTTGTGACTTTAAGGAATTTTAGATAGTATTAAGAAGAAATCTGTCACGCTTAGGCCATATTTCGAACTTCATATTGGAACAGAACCAGTGCATGAGATTGCAAACACAGCAAAACTGCTGAGCTAGCCATATTTGGAAGTATCCAAATCTTTCCAATGGTATCAATTATTACCCATCAGTTTTGTAATATTGAGATCATCATGCATTTTCAAAACTAGGAAGCTTGGATAATTTAAAAAATATCCACTTCTCAAAGCCATTCTGACTCACTGATCACAGATGAATCAGAGAAGCCAGGCAAACCATCTTTCTGGAACAGTAAGCAACCCTGCTACAGCAGGATTTAATTCTAAACCTGATTCAAGAAAACACTTAAGCCTGTGTTTCAATCCTCTAGTTGGAACAAAGGATATGATAACAAGCCCTCCCATCTGAGAACGTTCTCTGGAATCAAAGCAGCATGTAGTAGCCTGATGTGAAAATGTGCTGAAAAGAGTGTAAAATTGATCTTAAACTTGAGTATAATACAGCTTGATCTGATGTCATCTAATGATAGTTACTGACTGTGGTATAGCTGCAAGCTGGTTCTGAACTTGATTCCTCGCTAACTGGCAGATCTGGTATGTTACCTGGGACCGCTTCAACCAGCCCTCCTGGCCCAGCTGTGGGTTCCCATCCCTACGTTTACACTGGCTCCTGCAGTCACACAGCTGCAAACAGAGCTGGCTTGGTTTGCTGCTCTGAGAAACAGTCATCCTCCACAGGAAAGAAAAAAAAAAAAAGAAATAGCAGAAAAAGGAGAAAGAAAGATAAAGATTTGTTTTCCTCCAGATCAGAAAGCTGAACCATTTTGCTCTATGGCCACATAGTTGCTAGACTGAGAGGAAGGAAGAGTGTGGGAAGTTACAGCCGTGAGTAATGGATGGGGACGGCTCATATTCTTAGCAGCCTGCAGTCACCCTGTATTAGGTGTAATGTGAAACTGCACCCTTGGTTGCTAAGAGAGATCTTTGCTGGCTTTCTCTGAAATAGCATGTTAGCTAAACTACCCAACAATACCAATGTACATCACACACTGGTGCTATTACAGACGATCTCTGCCATTCAGACTCACTAAGCTGAACAACTCGCTTAGCCAAATGTTAACTGCTGCTTCGCTTCCTTTGTTGCTTCTTTTTGCTTTGCCACCACGACATTTTCTGTGGTTAGTTCATACCACTTTAAGTAATCTTGTCTCTACCTTATGGAAAATTACTAGTGCTTCAGCTAACCCCCTTGGGAATATTTCTGAAATAAATCCACTTAAACCAGCAATGACCACATTACAGTCTTACAAATTTTCACTAAATCTGAACGACGAATGTTTCTAAAAATGCTCCAGTTCGTAAGGGTTCCCTATTGCTATTACAGGAGTCACAGACATACACTGAAAGACACACATTGGAATTAAGATGTGAGAGCACATTATAACAATAAATGCTACCTTCGTGGTTTTTTAGGATTTTTTTTTTTTACCAATCTGTTATGACATGCATGATCTCAGAGTGTGAATACTTTTTATAGAAAAAGAATTCCTCTATCATTTTGGGTTTATTCGGTTAATCTATTTCAAAGTCAACATTTATGTATTTCCTTTCCAGATGCTCATTTGTTCTTGTATGTTCTTAAAATCAAATTGGCAAGTGATTAGTCTTCGATGAAGGTTATGACTTTGCAGATGCAAAAGGGAATTTAAAGCATGCTGCAGTGTATCAGTTTTGTGATATTGAGATCATCCTGAAAACAAAATGCAAAGTTATTTTGCTGACTTAATCTGATGCTTAAGTCAGGTTTTGTGAAGTTTCCAAGTGAATAAGCATTTCAACTCACTTTGCTAAGTTAATTATAGCAGGTAACATCAGTGACCAAAGTGGTTCAGGTTGCAAGATAGTTTCCGTGTTATGACACTACCTTAATGCGTTCACAGCTTTCTGAAAACACTCACTTCTTGAAATGAAACTTCTTATTCTTAATTTCTGCCTGATGGTGGTCTATTTTTGTAGAGAAGAGCTATGAGGGAGTGTTTAAATGCGTGGAAATAAGAAGCTACAGTAAAATAGTATTTCTGAGTTATTTTGCTCACCCACTTCTGAACAGAGCATTTATTGAAACTCACAGAACCTACAACCTAATCCAAAACCCAGCGGAATTAATGGAGACACTCACAATAACTTCAGTGAGTTTTAGATCAGGTACACTGTATTTAACAGAGACAGTTACCCTTGTTTGTTTTAAAAATAATACTTAGATTTGAATCAGAGCCCTGCTAGCCTAAAAATCTGCTGTTGTGGAGGTAACACAGAAAACTATGGTGGACCTGTTGTTTGCTAAACCTGGATATGTGGTTTGCAAAAAACTTGTCTAGACACAGAATACTGTCATTTACACCAGTAAATGTGGAAGCAATCTATTTATATCAGAAAAACGCAAATGCACAATATCTGTCTCAAAGCCCACACCATTTTAAACTAAAAGTCACATCAGTACAAAAGTTACATGCTCAACTCAGAAACATGGAACAGCTGAAAATCCTTATTGACAATGAATTAACGTTTCTCTCATTGAAGTTACTGGGCACTGTTCTTCAGTGGGCAAGACTAATAACGAGAGCCTTTGAAAAAAGCCTTTTCCTGAGCCCATGTTTGAACCAGAAATACAATAGTTATCAGCTGAATAGCTATTAAGTTTTCAAATTCTCTGGAAAAGAGAAAGCAACAGACCAGCAAGTATTTCAAGCTGAAGAACTTTGGGCCAAGTCATTATCCAAACATCCAAACATCAAGGAGAAAAACAAATCTATGTGCCCTTCTCTCCCCCACACATGTGGTTAGTCTATTATTAAAACCTCAATGAAATTTGCACAGTTACAACCACAGACAGTCTCAGGAAATGCTAAATGTCAGTGACAGGAACATCAGTTAAGGTGGCCATCCTTAAGACAGATCACAGCGTCCAGTAGGGAGAACATGAGCTTCCAGGAGACAAGATCCAGCACCACAGAATTTTTTTCTGTAACCTTAGGTCAGTGATTTCAGAAGGATTCTTCTCAACTGATTTAAACATTTTGAAAATTCCAGAATCTAGTATACAAAAGTCATCTAGGTGTTTCTTTAAAGTCAGGGAAGAGAGGCCAGCACCTCCACAAAGTTTATTCCCGCTTGCCACAGGATGAATGCCTAACCTATTGAAGCACAGTACAAGCCTGGATGCCCAGCGCACAGAGACAGCCAATTTTCAGATGCAAGATCAATTCTCCTTCTTCCTCTCCTAAAGACTCCTTGTTTCATAGTTTTTGATCTGCAAGATTATCCCCGACTACAAGGATAATAGCATCTTCCTACTACATAGGATTGATTGAAATATAAATACTCGTAAAGATGGAAATAAGAAATAGGTAATTACCTAGAGAAGACAAACTCTAGGGCTGTATCCTGGCAGAGAAAGACCTGTGTGTATGTCGTTATATAGGTCCATGTAAGTGAGCAGGAATAACTGCTTATGCTGTCAAGCAGAAGTATCTGGCTGCTGGATCAGGTCATGCCACCAGCTATTTGCTCTGTCTTTTGGGTTAAATGTTCTGCTCACCACTGCTGTTAATCTGTTCCATAAGACATATGGCTACTGTATCATGAATTTTGTATATGCCGATATTACGGGAAACACTAATTTTTGCACGTACCAACTAAATTATTTCAGCCTTAATGTAGTATTAACATAGGTATCTCCATTTAATACCATTATGTATATAAAAACACACAGTTCAAATTAAAGAAGAATTAAAATGCACATTCAGTACTTGGCAAATAAACCTTCTGAAATACATGGAGACCAAACTTCTGATGTAAATCATTTGATTATTTCTAGAAGTGGATATTCAAGACAATGTGCTTTGTTCCACATCTTTGTTCTTGAAAACATTTGCCTCGACTCCTCAAAATTTAGAAAGCAGGTGCAGGCAATTTGAAACATTTGCATGTAAATTATGGCAAAGAACAACATCTTGGGACATTAATGCTGTACTAACAAGCCTCCAGAGCAGCATTATATAAACCTGTTCTCTTTCAATTTGTTTTCAAATATGTTGATACTTTCAAACTTTCATGAAATATTTTGTGCCTTGGAAAGTATTCCTGATATTTTTGTCATATTTTCCATAAGTCAACACATGCACCTGTCTAAAACACTGCAGGACTGTGACTAAAAGGGGTCAACAAGAAATATTTGAGAGGTAGAGTGAAATGATCCAGGATATCCCAGTTTCTCCATTTTTACTTCAGCTTTACAAAATGCATTTTTATGCAAAGCCCCAAGCCAAATTTTCAAACTAGAAAAAAACTTAGCTTCAATTAGCAGCTAAATAAAAAAGGGCAGATTTTCAGGCATAAAATCAATAGAAGATCCAGATATGTGTATCATAGGTCTGTAAATCAGTCCTGTGTGTTTAGACGGCTAAAGATAATGACCAATTTTCAGAAGAGCTAAATGGTCTCAATTAGAAATAAACACAGTTACCAGCTCTGGAAACCAGGCCCTCTTATTATAAAGAATTGATCTATTCCTTTATATTTGTTGTCTTTTTAAGTTTTATTAGGATAAAAAGAAAAAAAAGAAATTTCTTTCTTCAGCAGAACAGATCCAGCCAGCATGTACCAACCAGGGCATTTCCAACCAGAGCCGAATTGTGCCCTTTTCATAGAATCACAGAATGGTTTGGGTTGGAAGGGACCTTAAAGATCATCGAGTTCCAACCCCCCTGCCATGGGCAGGGACACCCTCCACTAGCCCAGGTTGCTCAAAGCCTCATCCAGCCTGGCCTTGAACCCCTCCAGGGATGGGGCATCCACAGCTTCTCTGGGCAACCTGTTCCAGTGCCTCACCACCCTCACAGGAAAAAAGTTCTTCCTAGTATCTAATCTAAATCTACTCTTAGCTTAAAAACCTTACTCTTTGTCCTATCCCTACATTCCCTGGTGCAGAGTGCCTCCCCATCTCTCCTGTAGCCCCCTTCAGGTACTGGAAGGCTGCTATAAGGTCTCCTCAGACCCTTCTCTTCTCCAGGCTGAACAACCCCAACTCTCAGCCTGTCCTCATAGGGGAGGTGCTCCAGCCCTCTGACCATCTTCAGTTTTGTACATTGATACAAAGCAGGAATACCTTTGCTGAAGTTAATGGAATGACTTTCATATTCAGTAAAAAGTCTTCCAGTTTCATAGGTTACCTATTTTATTTAATTTTCAATTCAAATGTAAATATGCAGTTCTAGAAACAGGATTGCTGCACCTTTTCTGAAGCTCAAAAGAAAAAGAAGAGATGGCAGCAGGAAAGGCTTCAGCTGCAATGAGAAGTTTGTAGTTTCTGCTGCAACACCTCTATAAATATTTTTCATAATAAAAGGGCCAACTTGGTTTTACAGGCATTGAGTTCTTTCATGTTGTTATGAGGAAGTTCACATATGTGAAACAAGGCTAAAGAAATTTCCCTCCCTATAAAAAAGAATATCATCAGGAAAGGAAGTTCCACCCAACTGATCACTAAATTTGGAAGAACAGAACACTTCATTGATTCTGAGTATCAGAGACAGATTTAGCAACAGTTTTTAAAAAAAACCCACTCTTCATGCAACATACTAGACTTTCTCTAATTGCACTGCAAAGCAGAAATGTGATGCCTTTTGTCAGTAAGTGAAGTGGCATGACTATGTTCAGGACACCAAAAATTTTGCTGCTTACAGAAAAAAGTTCCATGGAAACAAGTGAACACTGATGAACATTTGACAGTCATCTATTTTTATTCCTAACAAGTATAAACACCACAAAGACAAACAAAGACAAACAAAATTTCCTCTTTTAAATCATACTAGCATCCCCAGCAAAGCCCAAATCCAGCTCCAGGGCTCAAGCAGCACAGATTTGAAAGAGCAGAGGAAGCAACCTGCGTATTGAAATGTAAATATTCACTCCAGTGTACTGTACATAGGAATTCTGAAGGAAAGCAGGATGCTGAGCATATTTATTCATCCATCATTACCCAGAATTCTCCATTTGCTGTTTCACAGAAATGCTTTTCAGTCTGTTTCAGCTCTGGTAGAAACAGAGCTTGAGCATTGCTCTGGAACAGGCAAAGTTCTTTCTTGGCATTTATAGAGCAATAAAACTCATTTTAGAATCTGATTCAAGAACAGATGAGTCAGTACCTTCATTAACAGATTTTAGACGTTCACACAAAAGTTGCAGGTTTGGGTTTATTGCGAGAAGTAACAGGACTGTAGGCCCACTCCCTCCTCCTTTCTGTTAGCACAGTCTCACGTGCTACAGCTGTGGTTGTGTGAAGGATTTAAATCAGTTCCATTTGTATGTTCAGGCAATGCATTTGAAGATGAAAGCTGGGTAAGTAAGTGCCAAGCATCGAACGATGCTGATAACTGGGAGAAAAAACAACCACTGATCTGTAACAGTCACTGTCATTTTTAAGAAGTCCATTTTAGATGACACTGGCAATCCAAAGAGTAGAATTTCACCAGGACCTTATTTTCTCATGTTACCAGTACTTTTGGAATGGAAAAAAACCCAAAAAGCAATCTAAGAAATTTAATTATGGGTTAGCCCAAAAGGACTTCTAAAACAGTATTTCATGCAGTCAAAACCAAAGATTCCTTTCAGACAGATAAGATTTTGTTTCAGCATTAAGCACTTTTTCTTTAAAGAAAGATGTTTCAAAAAAGATTACTAAAATTCCAAGAGAAAAATCTTAACATCTTGTTTTAAAGATGTTGAAATAAAACATTGCCTTTCTTTCAATTAACAGTTTGACCAATTTGAGAAACATGTTGGTGTTATTCCTACTGTCTTCTCTGGAGGGGATCTTAGCTACAACAGTTCTAGTGAAGATGCTTTAAAGTAATGTAGTTTACAATCTTGTCATTTCTCTGGCAAAGGGAGACAAATGTCAATAGAATAATATTCCAAATACTATGTGCACTTGTGAAAACGACCCATACTTCTTTCTTTACAAGGTGTGAAGTAAAAAAAGTATCTTAACAAATCCTGAAAATCTTAACAGGAGACGTGAACTGAGAAAATTATCATCATATTATCTACAGTTATAAAATCATGCCAAATCCAAACCAGGCTATTTCAATATAACTGAAGTAGGTTATTTTACTGTTTCTGTACTTGACTTGTTGATTCCTTTCTTTCAAGATGATGGTGGATTATCTTTCTTAGTAAACTCTATGTAAACCGTTCTTTTCTCAACAGATCTGCCGTTTCCATGTATTCAGAATCCATTTAATGACAAGAAAATTTTCACTAACAGTTAAGCTTCTGCATCTGACGCAGGTAACAGAGCTCAGCTGAACCAAATTCCTTCCTTTGAATAATCAACATCACTTTTTACAAAATTCAAGAGGTGGAATAGGTCAGCAGAAGTAAGAAGCAATCCTGTTTGACCTTCAGAGGCCAGCAGGGAGAGCACTAAAAGCCATCTGTCTACTTTTAAACTAAAGAGAGTTTACCTCCTGGTACTGTTCTTTGAGGTAAAATCTGTACCTCTGTGAGTCAAGAGCAAAGAGCACAATGGTAAAGTAAACAAACTCAGTGGAAAAATAAATTATCTGTGTTGCAGTAAGGCATCTTCACACTTCTTGGTCCAGTGGCCACAATTCAGTTGAGTGAACTGAGAAATGAAGAATAAGATCCTGCAGAGCATGCAAGAAAAAAAAATTCTTGAAGAGTGGGGACAGAGTGGGTTTAAAAAAAAAAAAGTATATGGGGAAAATCTCCAAATATGTTTTAAATATGAGAAGTTTAAAAACAATTTAAAAACTTTTTGTAACTGTGATAATCAAGTAATTAATTAAATTAATCTGGAGTAAAATTTGTGTTGATTGATTTTATTACAAGACTGAATTGTAAAGAATTTCAATCCGGAATGCAGCAAAACACAGGCAGTGTAAGAAATTTTAAGAGAGTCAGAATTAAAAAAAAATGTTCCTGCTCTAACGGGATGATTATATGCTGACTTTTGACATGGGATCAAAAGCTGGTACTCCATCTAAAAACAAAACCAGAAACTTAATCTGATACCCCGAGATTTCAGAGGATTTGATTGTGGACTTGGAAAATTTTATGGCGAATGAGGATGTACACGCACATCACATGCACATTGAAAAGAAAAATCTAAAAACAGTTAGGAGAGAAAAAAAACTACCAAACTTGTGAATAGCAAAAGAATAGGATTATATTCCTGACTTCTGTGAAAATAATTTACAGTGACTTATGAAGAAGAGGTTAACCCAGCTGTAAGCTTTAATGTTCAGAGGAATTAAATCCTCAGCTTTGAATAACATTCACAGTAAATTAAACCGGCAGTTATGCAATGTCTGGAGTACATCGTAACCACCCATGATTACCATAGCCAGCCAAACCCTGCCCCTGAGCAGGCAAAACTCCTAACGGGGATCAAGGGTTTTATCCCGTGTTTAGTCTCCTTTGACCTGATTCATTTCACCACCCTTACTTTGGAAGGAAGGGGCAAGTTTTGTTGCTGTGACAGCCAGTGCAGTTATCTGGGCCAAAATTAAGCCTGACATAACTCCGTTGCCATCACACCAGAGATGGATTTGGCCCAGAGTGTCTGGGGAGGTTAACGCTCTTCCTGAACTGGAGATCAGTGTAAATTCACCACAGTTCTTCAGCTTTGCTGCAGCTACAACTGCAGGTCGGGCTAGAAGGGACAAGGGGCTGGGTGACCTCGTTGTGAAGAGGGGAGTGTGAGTTTCCTGCTGTCAGTCCTTTTTGTACTTTACAATTGTGGCAAAATGTTCATTTCTTTACGAAAATACATTTATTTACAAAGGTGACAAAACCTCTCCTACCAGCCACTCTCTTTAGGTCCCTTTTGCTCCAGGCACTGCTGATGAAACCCTTTTGTTGGCAGCATTTGAAGGCAGCAGAAGCTGTGGCAGGTCACAAACCGCACCTCAACATTTCCTTAGCAATGGTTGCTGCCATATCTCCTGCACTGATCACCTTCGTTGAAACCAGGCTATCAAATACTATCTTAAGGGCTGGATTTCACTCTCTTATCCCAAATCATGAGACAGAAATGGTGTGGCATCATTATAACTAAGAGTGGAATTTAGAGCCCAAGCTAAAAATGCTGTCTGGCCAGGAGTGCTTGCCTCCTGCATTTCAAACGTTCCTTGTCTGAGCACGCGTCCCAGTTGAACAGCTCCACACTCATACAGATGAGCAATAATGACTTCTCATTTAATGTCCTTTTTCCCCAAGACAGTTGTTAATGGTGAAAAGAACTGTAGAGTTACTGCAAGTTTGACGCATAAATTACAGGAGAGCTACAGAGAGTCTGGATGCCCTGATGGCACTGCCGCCACACCTTGTAAGGAACCTCAGGCAGCAGCATTATGTGACTCATTGGAAAGGCAGACAGGGGAAGCTGCTGAGTGCAGGAAACTCTCATCTCTACCATCCCTGCAAATGAAAATAAAAGGGCATTGACAAACCTGCAGGAGGAAATCTTTGGTCCTGCTCTCGCATAAACTCTCCCTCCCCTCCCTCAAAACAGAACTCAGTAGGGCAGAAGAGGAAAATGAAAGTAGCTTTACATTGCCTTTCTGCTCCCATCACCCTGCGCTAGCTGATGAGCTGCTTTATCCTGAGGCAAGGATGAAGCATGGTCTGCCCTACGCCTGCTGCCTGTGCGTCACAGCAGGGTGCTCTGGGCACACCACAGCATAGCTTGTCCTGTACTTCCAGGTGTGGTCCCCTTCTACTGGAGGACTTTAAGGAGGCTAGAAGAGAGGTAATGATGTGACCTACACACCAGCTGAGGAAGTCTTGCTTCATTATCACCTTCTGATAGCAAGGTCAATCATCCGTGCAGCTGTGAGTCACAATGAATGAGTCTCATGTTGCTGTTAGCCTGGGAAGTAGCTGGAAGAAAGCCCCACTTTTAAATTACAGTTGGACAGGGACACCAGCTTAACTCACAAATCACACCAGTATTGATAAATTCAAACCATCAGAATCCTATCTAGTATTTAAACCATATTTTAATAGTGTGGTTAATAAATTAAACTTCCAGTGAGCTGTAAATTATGCAAGCTTTTTGTTTGCCACTGGAGAATTTCCCAATTCTTGCTCACAATCGGTGTCAGATAAACCATTAGTACACCTGTCTTTGCTTTCACAATACCGCAGCTCTGTAATCTGTTCAAACCCTGCCCAATCTCACCAGCTAAAATGCTGTGTCCTGAACCAGTTGCTTTTCCTTCCAAGTGAGACAAAGAACACACAGCTCTTCTGCTTCTGTCTCCCTACTCCACACTCAGTCTACATTTTCTCCCTGTTCCCAACCTTCAAGTGAAATTCTTGGGCTGCGATGTAATTCCATCTGCTTTCCCCATGTGTGACTTTCTTGATCTGAAATATCTCTCACTCCATGATGCCACTCCAAATCTTGGGATGAAAGGAGGGTTAGCTTGCTTGAGCCAGCAGTGAAAGGGCTAAAGCCATGAAAAACATACTGAAGTTTTCTTTGCATGTTAAAATGAGTTTGGTTGTCTTTAGGTGGTACAGATCACAGGAAGATTTCTTCTTCCTTCCTCGGTGAATATTTCTCACAAAATGTCATGTGAATCCCTAGCATCAGTCACAAGGATAAACAGGAAGTTGAGAATTACCAGGAAGAGAGGAAAGAATATGACAGAAAGCAGTATTATGCTGCTATATGAATCCATTATGCCCTCACAGCCTGAATAATGAATGTACTTCTGGTCATTCTAATCCATAAATATTATAGCAGAACTAGAAAAGGAACAGAGGAGGGCAGAAAGGATGATCAAAACAGTGAAAGTTTTGGCTCAGACAGAGACTAAGGCCCTTCAGTCCGCAGAAAACACAACTCGGGGAGATTATCAGATAACTAAAACTAGAATCTAGAGTGGCAAGCAGAAAGGTATTCACTGTTTCTTAGAAAAGAAGGAAGCAAGAGGCCCCCAGTGGAAATTATGAAGCCTCAGGATTAAAAAATTGCAAAGGGAAGTGTTTTTCCACGGACAGCAGAATGAAGCAGTGGGACTCATTGGCACAGGATGTTGTGGAGGTCAAAAGGAAAAACTGATTAAAAAGGACTACACTGATGCATACAAAGATCTACTGAGCCCTGTTAAATGTGATGGTCTGGATGTAAGCCACAAATCTAAAAATCCCTCACCACCTATTGTTAGAAGATGGAAAGGTGTACCACAGGAAGAACATACTTACCTTGTTTATTATGTTTCCCTAAACATCCATTACTAGCCCCTCTAACAGGCTGAAAGCTGGCTTTCCAGACTCATGTAGTAGGGCTTTTGTTTTTTTCTCCCAGTAAGGCTGGAAGATGTGGCTGAAGTTTCCCATTTCCTCCACTGAGCCTCCCAGAGGAAGGAATGCCAGTGGGACACTTTGCACCACAGCCCTGGCTCTAAGGTGCTAGTAAATGCTCTGACTCCTTACATGTGTATGATGAATTCCAGAATATATAGGTCGCTGTCTCAGCTTTGCCCTTTGCCTGCTGCATGCCTTGCTCAGTTATTATCCCGAAGCTTAGTATATTCTGTACAACAGAGATTTACAAATGAAGAACTCCACCTATGTTACCAAGAAAATACAGCTTTTCCTATCACTGCTACCCAGCACCTTGGGAGAGAGAGGGATACAAGAGTAATCCAGAGATTAGGGTGATACCCTAGACACAGATGTTTTTGTGACTTTGGATTAACCCTTTCTGTGCCTTGGTTCTCCACCTAGAAGATAAAAACAATATCAGGTGGTTTTGTGGGGTTTTTTATATGTATCTTGCAAGGATTTTACGTGGCTAAATACATCAGATGTTTCAATAACAAGCAAGGCAGGAACCATAAAAATACCTGAACTTACACTGCATGACTACAAATGGAGCTGCAGTTAAGTCCAGCTCTGACATTTCCAAATCACTTTTGCTCTCCTCAATTTAAAGCACATAGTCTTTTTAAAAATAAAACTGAACACTAGCATGGTTCACTAAGAGTACTTCTTTAGAAGCTAGAGGGTGGATTTGCCCCACTTCATAGCAAACCATTCATACCAGATGGCTGCAATGTCAATGTAAGGACGAAGCCAATGCAGATTTTAGAAAATAGCAATGTTGTGGAAAAAGTGCTCCCTCTGGTTATTTTGCTGGAGAATTAATTGCTTACAGCAGAGGAGAAGCAGGGCAGAGGGCAGTTGGGTTTACCTGCATTGTTTTCACCATTACAGTCAGGACAACAGCTGTTTGTCAAAAACACTTTTTTGCTTCCCCCCCCAACAAGGACACCGGTCCCTGACATGCTGCATTAGTTTTCTGAGGAGGTGACGGCTCTTTCTCAGAGGCCGTGTATTTTCTGGATGCAGTAGGGGGTGAGAGAACATAGTTTCACAGCCAGCATGGGAGCCATTCGTTTCACCTGCGACATCAGCCATGTTGTTCGGAGCAGAGACCCAAAATGACAGACCCGACGGAGGCAGCTGCTGGAGCTAGCACAGCTTCCCCCAAACCCCCAGATCTGACACAACAACAGTGCAGCGTGCTGGCAGTCCTGGAGGATTACAGCATCGCCGCTGACTTCTCTGTTAACCCGTTCGAGCTCACCACCTGCCAAACGATGTAATGAGCTGTTGACAAATAATGACAGCACCTGGTACTCAGAGGCAAAGTGTCTCTCCAGAGACAGTACCTTAAATAAGAATACACTTGCATAGTATCTGTCGGTGGTTTGGCACAGTCATTCTAACTGCTTTAAAACAAGAAAAGAAAAGAAAATTGTCTTCCAAAGTTCTGCAGATGAAACGTTCAGGAGAGTTAACGTAAATCATTTGTGCATCCACACAGGGAAGTAATGGGGCCAGTTTGTGGGCAATGTCATTTAGACTGAGTAGGCAGGTACAAAATATTCAAGCGCAGTGCGCTTGGTTGCTGAGAAGAGATCTTCACAAACTATCAATTGCCATGTTAAAAAAAAAAAAAAAAAGTAGTAGTGCCCAAGAGAAGTGCTGAACTGAAAACCCCAGAGAGTAAGTATAATCTCAAAATACATCTTTGGGACAGCCAGGTGGCACTTCTGCTCTGCAGGGGTCCACAACCATTAATTTCAATCTACCTTACTTAGCAGAGAAGTTTTGGCATCTCAGCCATGCTGTCCAGGACCATGAATACTCATTTTGGGCATCCAAACCATGCCATGATTCCAGGGTGCCCTCCCAAGCTAGATAGATACTAATGGGTATCGTTAGGATACCTCCTAGTTAATAGCAGTCACACCTCTGACTGCAATACATTTGCACTCCAGAGCAAACACAGATTGGCAGTGCTACGTCTATATTTTGCAGGGGATTATCACTCCTCCCTGTATTGCGTTTTAGAGGAGTACTCTAATGATAGCCTGAGGAAGGACCAGCAAGACAGACTTTTGCCCGTATCAACACTCAGCTGCTTTTGATGTTGACAGTATGGATTGTTTTTCTTTTCATACATATTAATCACCGTATCCTTTATGTTAGGCAGAACAACAGAAAAATCATGGTCTTCTGTTACAGGCTGTACCTATAACAATCTGCAATCCATGATCAGGAAAAAATGGCTGTTTTCTGTGACAATCTGCAAAGCATTCACGGATAACAAACACAAGTCAAGATTATCATCCTGTAAGTCCTCAAACCAGTTTGGTTTCAGAAACTAACATTTTTCAGAACATGTGATTTAAATGATACCTTTATTACAATTTATTTTGCTCTTCATCCTCTTCCTCCTTCAATACCTTATATGTCTACATATCAGCAGGTCCTTTTAAGTCTCTGACATTGAACATCTTACCTCTCCCTTTCCATTTGTTGAGAAATTTCCTTTTTATAAGGACAAGAACACAGTACTATCCCCATGCCAACTCTTTTTTTTTTTTTTTGGATGACATAAATGACATTGGATAGCACTGGTTGGACAATGCCACACTAGGAATTAGTCATAGATCAGCTGACATCCAACCCTCTTTTATTCTTCTCTTTTTCTTACATTTCTCTTTGAAAAAGAAGACCTTTTCCCCAAACTCCCAAATGCACTACTCCAGGAAGCATTCCAACATTAAGGAAATGAATATTTAATTCTAGTATGTTATTGAAAGCACAACTTCAGGCAAGTTCATTGTACATGTGGTGATATTAAGGCAGTCAGTTTCAGTCCCCAGGTCTCATCACAACTGCTGAAGCCATGAATAGATTTGGGTATATGCTGCATTGCTTTAGCACATTGACATTCTGACTGTGTGTCTAGTTAGCATTGTTCATTACAAGTGAAAAAAAAAGCTCCCCCAATCCCTCTCAATGTGCAAAAAAAAGGATCTGCACATCTTTGCCTCAAATCAACTATACTGTAGCACAAGCAGAGCACAGCTACCAATTCTACATTTTGGCCAACCAAAAAAGTTCTATTAGGAAATATTCCAAAGATGCACAGAAATCGACATTTACGATTATAATTCCTACGGGCCAGCTGTCAAGAACAATTTGCAAAGGCTCCTGGCACTCTGACCAAGGGGGAATTCCCCAATTTATGTTATGACACAGAAAGCAGCAGTAACATATTAATCAGACAATGGAGCCTGCTGGGAAGCTCCATTATAAAGCATTGTTATGCCCAACAGGACTGCAGTTCGGTATGGTCGAGGAGTCTACAGTGAGCTGTGTTTCCTTAGTGCAGCCACCACAGATATCAATGCAAAATTAAACAAGAGATGTTTCCCCTCTCCCTTGACACTTACACAGCACAGTAAGTGATTGTAGTAAATTACTCTATGTAATAGCATATGCTATTTTAAGAGCTACCTGTTCGGAAGTTAGATCAGGGAACACCTTGTATATTAACAAAGGAAGTTCCAATTAGGAAGCAGAGACAGAGGTCATAATCTGGAGGACTCATAAAACACAGGTGAAAGATGGATCGATGGATCCTGACAGCTCACTTTGGGCATTTAAATGCATGTTAAGCATATGTTCTCCATCTATACTAAATTTCTAAATGACGCTAGTGAACACACTTTTGCAATTAGGCCTGTAAAAGTAGAGTTTCTGTTTTGTTTTTACGTCAAAACCATTCTATCTTTTAAAGGACACTGAGAAATGGAAAGGCAACAATATCAGCCTTCATCTCATTGTCTAGCTGAGGAGACCTCAGTATAAACCCAAAAACACTTCAAGGAAAAGGGAAGAGGAACAAGAAGTAAGAAACATAAAACTATGGATTCAGTAGAAAAAACAGTGTATTTAAAAAAAAAACCCAAAGTTCAAACTGAATTAAAATATATAACATTGAAATCTATATCCTCTAAGTACAATAGTTCCTAAGTTCATGTTTTAAATACATAAACAATTACAGTATTCCTAATTAAATTGTGGCTCTTGTACAGCAGTATCAATTAGATCTTTAAAGACCACATTATTAATTTATCAAGGAGACAACTAGATACCATGGTGAAGTCTGTAATGCCCACTGTTCGAGGGAAGAGACTTCACTCAGAAGCACCTGGGCCGTGAATCTCCACTAACTTCCGTAGACCTGCACTGATTCACCACTCCCAGGATGGGATCTACCTTATTAACACTAAAACTTTCTTCTTTATGTGTTCTGTGGCCTGTTTTCTGTGTACACAGCCATGAAGAAAATCATATTGTCATAGAGTATGATCTGCAATGAGGTTGTGTTATGAAGGATTCTTCTTTGCTGTAAAACTGCATGGTAGTGTGAGGGGAAAGAAGATAAGGACAAAAAACAAGTTTGGAGAGAGAATGAGAACTGAAATAAAAACAAAACAAAACAAAACAAAACAACAACCTTTGCATTGAAAGGTATTTTAGCTACTGACAATCAAGTTTCTGGATGAACCAGAAAAGAAAGGAGGAAGATTGGGAAGTACCTCTGGAAGCTATTTCTGAACAGCAGACAGATAGTTGGGATGGTTGGCATTTGCTTGACAGCAGCTACTCTGTAAAGTAATAAAAGAAAAATAGACAACTAGTTGAGCTGCTCAAAGTGGCATTACTTTATGGGAAGGAAAACATGCAAATCCTCTAAAGGAGAGGAACACAAACAAACAAATCCAGAGGGAGAAGTAGGACAAGCTTCCCCTGCTACAACAGAAGTATGCATGCCTCAATCTCTCTCTCGAGTGTTAGGGAGTTCTTTACAGCCCCTTGTTTACCAGGCTATTATACTGGCAAAGGTATTGAGATATATATATCTCTCTAAATCATATGTTTGGTGAGTATTCCTCTCAGTTCTGTTTGTTACATCTCACCAATTTCATTACTCCTTTCTGTTTCTTCTTTTGACCCTATTTCTAACGCTATTTCCTTTAAGCATTCTTCTAGAGACAGTTTCTTCAGCAAGGCCCCGCAAATAGGCATCATCTGTATTTACGTGCACGTTTGTGAGTCAAAAAACAAGCTCCAAATAACTTCAGTATTTGCCTCCAAGGACTCAATGATGTCGCCATAGACCCGCTTCGGGCCACACACATAACGCACACCACACAGCTCCAGCTGCTGCTGATGTGCCTCCTGCTTGGCTCATCACCACACAGTTTCCTGTAAATACCTTCACGGAGAACACTGAATGGTCTTCGGGACTTTTATGCAGTCTGATGTTCTTGCAGGCTTCCAGATGAGCCTGTCAGCTTTCCTCCTGTGCTCAGTTACAGTGCTGGCCCTCAGCACTGAACTTAGATCAGCAGCAAACACCAGGTGCCCCAGCTGCCCTGCCTGTGCTTTACAGATGCTCTGTTGAAGGCCTCTTGCAAATCCCTTCACTTGTAAAACAGAACTATAAAGGAAACATCTTTTCAAAGACACTAAAGCATACTTTCTAAACTGGAATGTATATTGTTGTAGCTGCTCTGTAGACCTGGAAAGATGAGCAAAGAAATGAGAGTGAAAGTCGACTTCACAATTTGGAAAACTGTTTATAAGCATTAGCTAATTAAAAAAAAAATAAATCTGAGTGTCTGATTTGGTAAAAGAATATGGAATATTGATTTCTATCAGGTTTATATTAAAAACCTTTTTTCTTCAGAAAATGGGGTGGGAGGGGGGAAAAAAAGAATGAGAAGGAAGAACAAGGAGATGTTTCCCTCAAATGAGAATATAATTTATTCAGAGCTTGGCATAATAACAAGGACCTAGTTCTCAAGAAAACTGGAAGAGACTTCATGCTGCTCTGTGGCTCAATACGGCAACTGAAGGCCTCCAAGCCTGGCTGGGTCTTCAGCGTGGCAGTGTCCCAGCAGGAGCACTCCTGACTCAGTCCCTCAGGGAAAAGATTGTGCCAGGCACCAGGGCCTAGGGTTTCAGGGTCTGTTAGCTCTGAATATCTGTCTGATAAACACTGTCTTGGGTACATCAAAAATGGGACTGATGAACTCTCTACCAAATGAAACATTTGAGTGACAGAATTGTCATTTTCTGGGGGGGGGAAATAGCACCACTGGAAAATTTCTGGTTCATTTTTACCAAAAATTTAGGGAGTTTTGGTGACAAAAGCCACATGAATCTTCTGGAATGTGATGTAGGAAAACGGCTCTTACTCTTCCAAATTCCTTTGAAAGAAGTAGGTATACAGGCAAAAGCTAAACTCACAACTAGATAATCGAGACCCACAGAGTATTCCAGCAGAAGCATAAATTATACTGCAAGACAAAGTCACCCAGAAATTTAGTACAATTTTATTTTGTTAAAATTTTGTTCCAGGAAAAGTGTTTTTCTTTACAATGAATTAGCTATCTGATAAGACTATTCTCATTGTGTTACAGATATCTGAAGTGAAATAAAATTAAATAAAGCATAAAAGTTGAGAATACAGAATTGGGAGCAAAGTTTTTGTAGTCTAACCAGTCAAAGCAATGTTACTGAGAGAATCAGGTAAGAGTTTTTAAGGAGAAGTGGCTTTTTGCAAGACATTAAGAACTGTGCGTTCTGAATTATAGTAATACTAAAGACATACACCATGCCTAGGTATAAAATTGTTTTCCTACTTTAAATTTGGAGATAATCACAATAAGGTACAATGATTTCAATATGGCTGAAAAATTCTGTGGTTTCCCATGACAGCACTCCAGATAATCAGGTAAACTTCAAATAGTTTCAGGCTTGTATGAAAACCAACATTTCCGGCAGGTTTGACCTGGTACAGAATGTATAAAACTCTGCATCTTAAGCTCATGCATTGAAAAATACACATTTAAGCTATCTTGCTTTGCAGTTAAGTCTCAAAACATCAGTTCTCACAGAGGAGGATCAGGAGGAAATAAGATTGTGAAAGACCTCTTGTCTAGCACACATCACTATCACAACGCAGGGCTCTGCAACAGAAACTTCTGCAATACGCCAAAGAGAAGGCAAGAGAAAGAGAAGAAAAACCTGCCAAGCTGAAATGACTGGGATAAGTACATAAACCAAATGTTCATTGCCAAACAAGTTTGATCAAATCCAGGAAAGATGGAAACAATTTTGCAAACGGCAAAGCTCCAAAGCAGTGATGCCTTACATAAGGTCCAGGGAATGTTTCCTTTGAAGATAAAAGGTAAGCAAGTGTGAAATCTGTGATCAATATAGGAAGCAGAATGAAAAAGCAAACCAGCCACAAACAAAAATGTCTAATGGCATTCTAATTCCACAAGCATTAGACAGGGCCCAAGAAGAAGACCAAACACTGTATATGCTCTAAAGAAACTGCATGTAAAATAACCAAAGTGTTCATCCTTGATAGCATACGTTTCCCTTAGCTGTTGAAGGCTCCTTCATTTGCAGTTTCTTTTTATTCTCTGAAGTCCTGAAAGAATGAGATTTTATAAAATAAATGTCTCATCTTATTTGGTAAGGAGTATTGCCAATCTTTTAGTGAACGTTCAAGAGCTTCATGTAGCTATAAATACTTGCTCTTGAGGCATTTAGCAACTTCAGGAAGTATCACCAGCAATTAGAAGAAGAATGCATTACATTTGAAACTACACGGCATAAAACCTTGCACTATTCCCAATGAAATTTCTAGAGGCAAAACACTGGCTGTATGATTTCAGGAAGGCCTGTCTCCCACTGATAGAAATAATCCCGTTAAGGAAAACCGAGTGGATTGTTTGAGACATCTTAAAACCAATTGTCCCACTGCTATATCTTTCAGAAATGAAGTACTACCAATTGGTCTCTTGACTAGGGACATACTTAAGGAACAAAGGCTGTCTCCAAAGATGAATTTCCTCAAAACGTGGCAAACACTTGGGTTTGGTTTTCTGATTTGTTTTCTGACTCCTGAAAATGAGATACAAAATTAGATGTTTGAATAGCTATCTTTTAGCTAATGCCTGTTTTGCTGCCAGTTAGAAATGAGAGTGCTGCAGCACCTCCACTGAACACATATTTAATACCCTGTCCAATTTTAAGCATGTGAACAGTCTCATTGATTTTAATAGGACTACAGTCAAAATTGTACCTTCTGTGTCTAGAGAAACTAGAGAAAAGTCCTGAAACTTTGCTAAATATAAGTTGGCATGGTGCTGAACAAGTCAAGGCATCACATTTGGTTCTTTTAACTTCTCTATTCGCAGCTCAGGTGACTAATGTAAGAATGTATGCTATATATACAAACACGAATGATTTATTGCCATTTTTTCCATTTCTTTAAACACCTGAATAGTATTCTGAGATGTTAATTCAAATGTTAATATAAGTGCTGGGAAGGAAACCTCTTTGAAAATGTCCTTTTTTAAAAACTAGAAAATAATTTGTCTTTATTATCCCTAGGGAAGCATAAAGCATTAAAAAAAAAATCAAACCCAACAAACAACCCCAAAAGATACTAAATGCACCCTGCTAGTCTGTGCCATGATTGAATAGAAGGCAACCATATGAGAGATTCCCACATGACAGATGGTGTTGGGCATACGTCTTGGCACATACCTCTACAGCTTCGGTCCACTGTAAGAAACCTGGACATACAAGGACTTCTAGTCTATTAATTTGTGTAAGTCTGGTTGATGGTGCTGGCGCACTTGAAGCTTGCTCCTTGACTTTTTCTGCCCTAAGCCTTCATGAAAAAACACATTGTGTGCATCAGATTAGGAACTCCTCTATGCTATATGTATCCAGAAAACCTTGAGGCGTATGCAACTCATGCCAAAGTCCTCCTTCAAGCCAAAATACAGTCACCCACAATAACGCATACAACAAACACCTTTTGATGATTTGAGACTGCTGGAAGACTACTGTGGAGGGCACTGTGGATGGAAAGTGTTGCATTCATATCCAGTTTTAGGTCTGCTTGCTGACTTTGTATCTCAGGTATGCACTAATGCTCTTACTGACAAGAAAAGTCTTGGATACAAAACACTGCCTGACTGAAGGCATCTGTTTGATGCTGGATTCTACTGGAATTTAGTTTCCTTTAACTGTAAAATAACATCTTTCCTAATTTTCTTATCTTGTTTATAATTTGAACTCATTCATTCAGGAAGATATTGACTCTGACAATCATAAAAGCAAATAAAAGACTCCCGCAACTTATCACTAACAGCAAAACCGAAGCAACAGTCAACTGCCCAGAAAAAGCAATTATACCAATCTTGTGGTGCACTGTGTAATACCTACGCTGTAAACTACAGATTACCAAGCTTGCACAATGAATTTTAAGATCTATTCAAAGGACTGTCAAAAGCAGTTGCTGATCCCTCTAACAACCATTGATTTCAACAAAAGTGTAATCAGGGCAAAATGAAGAACATCTTAGCAAGTGTATGTTGTCTACCAGGAGCATGACTGGATAAAGACTGGAAACAATGCACTGAACTTTTGTTTTAGTCCAATGAAAAAAAAAGTGTAATTTGTTACTATTTTGCTCCAAGTAAACATTAAGTAGAAATACAAATGGTCAAACAACACATCTACTAAACACAGCAGTTTCCAAGAGTTCCCCTTAAAATATAACCATGCATTTTTAATCATGCAAATAATATTTTATCACCAAACTTACCAATTTAAGTGGGGTTCCACCAAAAAGAACACCTAAACTTCAGCTAACAGAGCAAAATTTCCAGTAAAACTGAGGAGTCTCAAATTTTGGATCCTATAAGAGGTTATGGATTTATCTTTAAAAATACTCAAGGGACTGGCAGAAGTTGCCTCCTTATTACTGAATACCAGGCTTTCTAATTTTAGGTAGGAGATTTGTTCCAGCCTGTAAAGTTTGTTTCAGAACAATGTCCTCTCAAATTCATACTGCAGTTTACAAAATGTTAGTACACTTGACTTTTAGTAACTGAAGTTCATGACGTTTTTGCTGAAGGCATTCACTGACAACTAATGGTTGGGGAGACAAAATAACATGCATTTGAAAAAGTAATCAAGTTTACTATAATTTAAGTATATCTGAAATTGACTTAAGGCACAAATACCTTAACATCTGCAATATTCTGTTTCTCACTTTCTCAAAAAAGATGGAAGGGCACAAATTGGTCTATGATTTGTTCATAAAACTATTCATACCAAATACAATTATTACAGATTTCAATAGCTGAGTTGAGTACAAGCCAAGTTCTATTTAGTCGCATTTATGCAATCTTTCTGGAGTTAAAGGCAAGTCAAAGAACTAGGGAAGTGAAAGAATTGGGCCTTAAATTAATCCCAAATATTAATACTCCTGGAAAGCTAAACAATAATCTGATTGAAACGATGGGATAATTTATAATGAAGTCTGCTGGCTTTCAAGATCTTGGCCCTGATTACACTTCTACTAGCACCAGCAATGTGTAATTCAACTGGAGAGAGTGTAAAATGAGTAGGCGAGACCATAATCACGCCTTTTGAGTCCAGTATCAAGATCTTCACAACTTTTATTTAAAACAAAAGTTTTTCCCCTTGAATCATTTCACACTTTTCTTCCTAGAAATCCTGGCAGAAAAACAGTCTTTTCTTTCTTTCTCCCTTTTTCTCTTTTTCCTCAGAGGTGCATAGAAATTACACAGCACTTAGAGAAGCTGCCAAGGACAGTTCAGCTGTAAGTGTCAAAACAGGCATCACATTTCATGTGTTTTTTAGCCAGCCCTGATGTAATGCAGGAAAGATCAAATGATCTTAGGCATGTGCAAGTGGAAGACAGACCAATCTACCAGGTCAAAGCTACAGCAGGAGGAAGCTAGTGTGAATGCAAGGAGTTTGCTTCCCTGGAAATATTCCAGCCTCAAAATTCATGGAAAGCCCCTCAGGAAGAGCTTCAAAGCTCAGAAAACTAAGCAGGGAGCTGAATACTTGCATATTTTGCACCTCCTGAATTTTGCACCTCTCTGTGGGCATTTACTGCCAAACTTGCGCTGTCTGGTTACTACACATCAGACCAACTCCTCACTTCTGCCGCCCACCTTCTCGTTACAGGATCTGTAGTAAAACAGGGGGCTCCAAGAACTGGTCGACCTGCAAAGAGGACAAGTCTATTAAAGGCCAGGCTGCTGGGGGTCCCCGTAGGGACAGCAGAGAACCATGGTCAGTAACAAAAGGGAAAGAGAGAAATGTCTGTGATCCGTTACAACTCAGAGCACCTTCAGCCTCTGTAATGCTGTGTTATTGACAGCCAAAGGTGAGCATCTGGAGGAAACCTGATTAAAATAAAATACAAACCATCTGGGCCCAGTTTTATGCCTCATCGCCACCAGAAAGGCTGGTCTGGATCCCTTACCCCATCGCTTGCTTTGTGCCTGTCAGATGCAGGTCCATCATCAGGCTGTACCCGCTGTAAAAGTGGATGAATCCCACATTTCAGAACAGCATCCGTTTCAAGGGTTTGTTTAGGAGACCTTGTTGTTTCAGGAAGTGGCAATTATTGCTGTCATGGGAACAACCTCAGCAATTTTTCAGAAAACTTGGAGGTTGAGTAAACAAATTAAGAAAGGACATTTTAAACTTCAGTCAGTAAAAGCCTGAGCCAAAAATCACCAGACAGCAAAAAAACCTCTTTCAAAACCTCTGCTAGTGCAGCTATGCTGTTTCCAAATCTCAGTTAATATCTGTTCTCTACACTGAGCTACAGCCTCCAGAGAGAGCAGCTCAGGGGACCAGTTTGGAAATTGCTGTGTTGTTATCTGTGATATAAGCACGCTATGGGCACTGTTCTGAGACAGATACAGATGGACTTTGAAACAGCATTTGTACCATCACAGTGGTAGTCAGCTGACAACTGCAGTTTTTTCCAGGAAACTTTATGAGAATTCAGGAGAAAATAGGGCTGTCCCTACATCAGTCTATTTGCAATACAAGCCCCACAACTTTTTTAGCATCTCCTCCCACAATAGATCTTAATTATTCATGTACCAAGCCTCATTTTCCTGCATCTCAGACGCCTATAAAGGCTTTTGTACTCTTCTCAACTCTTGTAAGTCTAATAACAGTTTTCAGGAAAAAATAAGTTGTTGGTTGCTTACAAGGATCTTCCTACATGGAATAAGATTTTAAAGTATGAAAGGTCCTGCAAATTTTATTTAAATAAAATGTCAAGCCACACACAATGAGTTTAGAGGTTTCTGTTGTGACTTACTCCTTTGCACAACGGTTGAGATAGATTGAGACAGGAAGGGCAAGTCCTCACTGCATCAGCTAGAGCAGCAGAGAGGCTCCAGGGCAGGAAGGAATTGAGGAGGTAGAGCACCATTTTTCAGGGCAGGAAGAGGACAGTAACCCCTCATCTCCTTTAGCAGAGAAACACAGGTCTAGATGGAACATCATAAGTTAATGCATCCAAGTGCCCTGCTAAGGGACCTCTGCTAACCACAAGATTATTCTATTGATCACCAACTTATCCTCATTTTTTCTTGGGACAAGACCAGGAAGAGGCATATACGTTTTCCTATTAAAACTCAGCACTTGCTTGTTGATAATAAAGGCAGATGAAACATTTTTATTTAGGCAGATAATAAACTTTTATCTAATTAAATCCAATTCTTATACTTCCCTTCCTCCCTCCTCAAAAATCTTTAGAGAAAACCTTAATAGTTAAGACCTTCTTTTCACTTTTACTTTATTAAAAAGGTTGTGTTTTTTTCTTTTAAAAAAATTCTTTAAATGTCAGGGGAAGTTAAAAATAAGAAGGTACTAGAAAAGCCTTTTTTAGTGCAGTCATAGCAGTACCACATCATTGTTGAGCACCATAATTAAAATGATACATTATGACAGTGATGTGATACATCTCTGCATTTGGTCTTTCAGGAAGCAGCAAAAAATGAGCACAATTTTTGTTCTAACAACCATTTTTCTTCCCATGGGGTGCTCGTATACTTTGAGATGGTAAACTATTCTTTCCTTTAGATGCTGTGATACAGGTATATTTTAAACACATTGTTCAAGAGTTAAAGTAACTTTATTGTACAGCCACCAAACCTGCTAAGACAAGAAAAGGAAGGTTAAGACAAATTCTGGGAAATGTAATACTTTTAGCTGGACTCAAGAGCCACAGTTTGTTTGGAAGACTGTGGCCAGGATAGTTATGTTGCCTTTTGTGAATTAGATAAGAGTTGCAGGTGTGAAATTACTTTTGATATTTAGATAATTAAATTAATTTAGGAGACAAATTCATGCTGACATTTGTGAATGTGGATGCTGCTACAGTTCAGACTGAAAACAAAATGTGAAAACCCTTTAAAGCTGAAGCCATTTAAAGAGGCATTTATGAATTATATGAATACTGTGTTTTCTTTACGATGAAGGACCATCACAAGATAACTGTTTTCTTCAAAAATCATCCTGTTCTATAATGCATAAATGACTATAAGTGTCTCCAGCACACTAAAATATAAGTAAGTCAATCTTAATTTATTAAGAGCCTTATGTCATGAATATTTTGTTCCTTTATACTACGTGAATTAAGATCAAGGAAAATTTTGAAGCAAAATTAATTTTCAGATGCATTTATTAAGTAGATAAAAGGCAAAAAATTAACCATTGCTCCAAATCTTGAATATGCAATGAATCACACCAGTGAATGTGAATCTAAGTTTAAGCACTCATAGGCTTTTAACACTACTGTAAATATCACTGAGAACCTCAGTGGCCAGTTAAGACCCATGCTCATGAAGCTTCCCTCCAGGTTGACTTGCCCATGGAACCATCTGTTTGTGACAGGAATGTTATGTGCTCCAAGATGTTTGGTTGATACTCGTTTGCAGGGAGGTCTTTCAGAAAGTGCAGATTTGTTTTTAATAGATATTTCTGCCTATACAGATGACACAAACCATCATGATCGAGGTGTCTAAGTCAACAGTATTGCATCATCTGAAAAACTAGTGTAGGGAGGAATAACCTCAGAAGGTAAGAGTCTAACTGCTGTTTAAACAATGTAACCATACTTTAAGTACTGGGAAATTTAGATTATTTATTTATCCAGGATCCATAAATCAATACTACAATTGGTAACTCAACAATGAAAGTGACATTGAAACTAGAAGGCAATTCACAGAAAAGCATGCTACCAATGTGACAGAAGTGGTGCGTGAATTAACACTGAGAAGAACCACAGAATATAACGACATAACTAAAAAAAAAAGTCAATGGGGGAGAAAACCAAAACCCCACAACTATCTATGCTAAGTTGGGCAGGGAAGAGTGACTTGTTAGCCAGGACAGAGTAAGCTATTTCACATCATTACATCACAGAATGGTTTGGGTTGAAAGAGTCCTTTAAAGGTCATCGAGTCCAAGCTCACTGCAATAAGCAGGGACATCTTCAAGTAGATCAGGTTGCTCAGGTCCAACCTGACCTTGAATATGTCCAGGGATGGGGCATCCACAACCACGCTGGACAACTTGTTCTAGTGCTTCACCACTCTTACTGAAAAAAAAAAAAAAAAAA